>HE671431.1:115149-154278 GCA_000313835.2 Heliconius melpomene melpomene | reverse complement strand
CCACAATTCCTTACGTTCATCATTACTAATCATTAGTATACATATTTGTTTTAAGTTTAATACATTTTTGTTATCCTCATAATAACACTAAATAAATCCGATTATGTTCTTTTACAAAACTGATATGTGCATATTTTTCACTTGTAAGAAATGGTGGTTACAAGACAATTCTGATATGTGCATCAAAATGGTTAAAAAAAATTATTGCAGATGAAGGGTACATTTTATCATTTTCGCTTGTATCTCAGTTTAAGCATAATATATTTTGTCACCATACTCCATTTATAATTTTTTGATAAAGCTATTATTTAATAAATAAGATAGTTTATTGTCTCTCCTGAAAACTTGACTAAAAACACATAGCGGTTTTGGCAAGCGCAACGACCAAATATAAATATAGCGAAAATAAGTATAAATATTTATTGTCGATGATTGCAACCTTTGAACTCACACCTCTCTCCAACTTCTTACATAGACTATTACATAAAAAAAAATCAAACAAATACGACTACATTATAATTCTGAACTAGGAAGCGATGACCTCAAGTGTGATACTGTAAAGTGTAAACGCAAAGGTTGTAGGTTCGATTCTTATTCGGGGTAATTAAATATTTAATTTTCTATTTCATTTCCTTTCTCTGGTACAGGCCATTGTGTTGCCTTGACTCGGCGTAAAAGAGTGTCTTAACATTAGGTTCCCAGGTACCCCGTGCCTACCCTACTATGTAGAAGACACAGCGTGAAGCAAAAAAAATACTCTTAACTAAAACAAATCAGAAAGCGTATAACACAATCATGATCTACAATCAGAGACACAAGCCTATAAGCCTACTGTACTATATTAACCGACTTCGAAGATAATTATTTATGTTTGACATAATAATGTCACGCGAATCGAATATATAGTCATTCGTTCGTTCTGACGTCAATCAAAGAGATTGTGAGTTTGACATCCGTGACGGCGGTACGCTGAGTGACAAAATTAATTTGGACTCTATACATAAAAAGCTGTAGTGGCTTTGGCGTGTTTGATTGTACACTCGATGTTTGTGGGTTCGAATCCCAATTGGGGCAAAAATTGGACATACCTAAATTATTTTCATTTCTCCGCTCAAAACGCGAAAGGTGTCTCAACACTAGGTTCCCTCTGTTCCTCCCAGCGTCCAGAATATTACTAAATCAGAGTAGACATAATTTAATAATACATTAAGAACAGACTCATCATTGTAAATATTAATTATCACTTTAAAATATATAATTTAACTAAGAACTTGCATTTGGAAGAGATTACTTTAAAATATAGCTACCGTAAAGCCGTGAATGCGGAAGCTATAATTCTTTCGTCTGCACTGCCCTAAATATTGTGATTTATTTTAAAAGCCACTTACCGTTTGCTCTTCTGAACTTCTAAAATTCGTGTGTCGACATCGACGACGATGATGACTTCTTCTACATATACTTTTAAAATTATAATATTCTAAAATTTTCGTGTCCCATCTACGTATGTATTTAATCCGTCGTGGCGCATTAGGTACGTGCAGCGTGCGACTGTAAACGTTTTTTAGTTCGATTCCCGCTTGAAAAATTACTTATCATATCCTTATTCTAATAACAAGATAAAGCGCAGCGATTATTTCCGCCACTCAACAAGGAATATAAATAAAAATGGAAAGAAGATGGAGGAGCGCACTGTCTTAACATTTACTTCCCTCTGCCTATCCTGCTATATGCGTGATACAGCGTGAAGTTTAAAAAAACCATCGTAAATAATCAGAAAATTATATTCTGACTATAGCATATAGCATCGCATACATTACATATATTTAAAAAAAAAGGTGCTGCTGTTTATCTTGGAATCATTTTTTTTGTATCGTATCTTAATGAGTACGGATACGTATTACATTCGTTCACGCTCTATCAAAGGTAACGGTACTAATTCGTAATACGCGCTTTTTGTAAGATTTTTGTACAAAATGTGAAAGGTTGTCTGTCCTCTTACGGCTTAAATTTTTATATGATTGTAAATTTTAAAAGTGGATTTGTTGAGTAACTATGGTTATTACTTAACTGTAGTTATTTATAAATATTTAACTTCACTGCGTTTGAAATTCAAATTAATTTTAAATTAGATAAATCTTTTACGCATTTACAAAGGCTTCTTTGTCATAAACATATCATTTCTGAATACTGGAAGCACTGCGTGTTGAGTGGCGTAAGTTAACGCCGCGTTTTGCCTCGTTACCGTTACCGAGGAAATGTAAATATTAAATATTTAATTTCCTCGAGTGGGAACTGACAGTTCAACCTGTCGCTTTTACAGTCTCATACTTGTGCCCCTGCGCCACGCCTGGCCTCAAAATTTTTATGGTATACGTAAAAGCTATAAAAAAACTCGAAATCTTACATTATTTGATCATACGTAAAGTGTGCATGGGACCAGGACAATCCAAGTGTGTGAGAACAGGACCCACCAAGTGGCTAGATGCTAATTGTTGCCCCATCCCGTTTTCTATCGTAAGGCACTATCGGCGTTCGATCGCCATTACTGTTAGATAGCGTGTGTGGTCTCTACTTCCAGCTTTGTTTTATATGGATTTTTATTCTCTATCTAATTAAAGATAGACTGTGTTGCAAGTCATAGGTATGTTTAATTTAATATATTTGTATTGGTGTTGAATGTGCAGGAAATTTTGTATAATTTCGAAGTAAAAAAATTATGAAGCAAGATTTTTAATTAAATGTCTTAACTTATATTTTGGCGGACGTAAATTTTAAGCGCACTATGTAACAGTTAATTTAAAACATTTTCTTTTACATTACACAGTAAGTTTTAAATTAGTTTAAAGAACAACAGTTACAAAACTAAAGGCCATCACTTAAGAAACATAAATTTACTACAAACTCGGTATATCCCGGTAGTACCTTATAAAGCAAAGGAGGGACGATCAATTGAGATCTCTACCTTAATTGCATTTACAATTAACGATGTATTTTCCATCGTGACTGAACACGCCCCTAGATCTCTAATATTTATATTACGTTAGTTATCGATCGTGACTGTTCCTTGCGCGCGTCGTTTGAAATATTGGAGGGTACGTCTAACTGTAAGTATTAAATAAATTTAAATGTAAAATGTTGCATAATTGCATATTATTAATATTGTTATTTATTTTTATTTCAACTTCAGGTATTTGTTTCATATTAAGGTGTGGATAGAGAACCTTTAAGAATACTCTAAGAATCGCCATATTGGAAAGGTGTGTTGTGAAAAATAAAACTTTTAAAATCAAAGGAAATATCTTTGGAGGATATTCTTCCTTCATTATCCAACTTGAACGAAACAAATCAATCTAATGTTTCTTTCAAGTTTCTTCCGTTCTGTCCTTTTATT
This sequence comes from Heliconius melpomene melpomene, assembly GCA_000313835.2. Lineage (NCBI taxonomy): Eukaryota > Metazoa > Arthropoda > Insecta > Lepidoptera > Nymphalidae > Heliconius > Heliconius melpomene. The sequence continues at coordinate 150,887 of HE671431.1, read as the reverse complement.
ACAGCGTCCAATAATGTGAACAATTACTCTATCCCTTCTTTCTAAACTTACTCATAAATATTTCTATACGTATAAATAAGTAAAAATATTAAATAAATATAAACTAAAACTAAATCGCTACAACTTGAGAAATATGAAGCTTGCAAAAAAAAGGAAGTTTCCATTCGAGAGGAGAGGCGACTATTACGTATTACATCCGCAGTTTATCGCATAAAAAGAGCAAGACCCGAGTCTAGTCGTGGTGCATCCTGTCGGTACTGAATTGGTCGTTTACTATAAAATAAAAGGCAAATAAGCATAATCTTGTAGGTACTTGGAAAATGGAAGGTCGCGCGTGATGTGGCCTGCATTGTCTTCGAGTAGACGTTAGCTCACTTGGCCCTTTCGTTCTTTGCCATCAACTTGTCTGAAATTGGCCTTACAAATGCTTTCTCGTGCAATTATGTATGTTTAAAATTGTTACTTGTTTAGCTTTTTATTATAGAAAATATGTTTTATCTACACGGTTTAGAGGCTACCGTGAAACAGCGCTGGATTGCAGGCACATTGGTTGTGGGTTCAATTCCTCCTCAAAACTTACGCGGTGCGTGGGTAACGGAGTGCTTCAACACTAGATTCTCTTAGCTTACCGTTACGTATACATTAGAGTGTATGAAAAAATATCGAATGGAATTTTGATAGTCGAAGTCGGATAGTGGAAGTATTTTCCTTTTCATTCTTACACATGGAATAATCAAACAACAAAATTTTTTTTTTTCATAACTGTACCAAATTACCACATTATTATAGCTTTAAAAAAAAAACTATTTTCTAAGCTTAGATTGTAAATCGTTTTAGCACCGGTCACGTTTTCAATAGATACATTAGATTAATATGACAAAATAAAGCGTCTCATATTATATATTAGGCATTAGATGTGGAGCTTAGAATTAATGACTTTTCGAAATGGATACAAAGTAGATTTGTAACATTTGTAGCTTTGTATCATGTCACGTTAAAATTACTTTTGCTTCTGAGAAATGGTATCTAAAATAAATGTTTATTTAAATATATTCATGATATATTTTTGGATAAGACCATTATGGCGCAGTGGTACAGCATGTAAATGTACACGCTATGATTTTGAGTTCGATCCCCACTCAGGGATTGATATAATTGAAATATTGTGGTTCTTTCTACCCTCCCTGCTATATGAGGGTAAAAGCAAGAAGGCGAGGAAACAATAAAAAACAGTGCAAAGCAAGCAATGTGCAAGTAGATGAGAATTAGAAAATACAGTAATATATTTTTGTGTAAAAACAATAACAATATTATATATTTCTTGCATATTATAAGAGTGCGTGTCTAAATAAAATTGCAGCGAATTTTCAATACAATACGTCTTTAATTAAAGCAATATAGAAAGAAGCACAGCGAACACGTGTGAACGAACACTTGCAGCTCGACACGCCTGGGCGGGCTGTACCTCATCATTGCAAAAATCTTACATAAATTATAGGTTAATCCTGGATCTTGAGTAGTTGCTATTAAATATAATACATGTATGTACTAACAAGTGTAGGTCATTCAACTTATACTGTGGGTACTTTGAGATTCAGAAATATAGAAAGCAGATAAAAGATTTTAGGTGAATGTACTTTTTTTTAAGTATGCACAGACATGGTCCAAAACATTTTTTTTTTTAAATTCGAACCAGTTACACCTGAAATTAGCGCTTTCAACCAAACAACATCTTCAGCTCAATAATATTAGTATAGATAAACATAGATGTAAATGTATAATAAAAATAACAATATATTTCATATTGTCGCTAGGAAGTAGGTACATTAATTGTTTCTTTTGTAATATAAATTGTAAACAAAGAAAAATAAAAGTGTCATTTATATGATAAACATAATATAAACTCTACTTCTTTACACCCAGTGTCTTCGAAATCGGTAAACAATATAAGAATAGATATGTAGAAATAACATAATTAATAGAATTAATATATAATACATATAGCCATGACTTTATAGTGATGGCCACAACTCAGTTGTGTAAAATTTATTCAAATGGGAATCAAACCCACAACCGTCGCGTTTATTAGCTACATTTTTTATTTCAATCTGAAGCAAACTTTTTACTTATATGACAATTTAGTATACTACTAGATATACAGACGGAAATGGACTTGTGATAAGATGATGATGTCCTTTCGTTTTCCACCTTACTGTGCACTAGGTAGCAGAAGTCAACGACGCAGTTTGTGTAACTAGCTAAAGGAAACGAATGAAATTAAAGAAATGTCTTCAGGAAATTTGAAGCGATTGCCCTTAGCCATTTACCTAAACATAACATTGCGCATATAAACTATAATTGGATAATTTAGAAAAAATATTAAATTTAATGTACAATTGAGGCAAAGTGCCTCCAGAATTCGGTGGAAAGTGGGAAACAGAACTGTCTTAGTAGGAACGGAGGGTCTTAATACTAGGTTCCCAGGTTCCCTCTGCCTACCCTGCTATAAGCGTGAAGTTAAAAAAAATACAACATATAAGTACATATTATATAATAGAAAAGTACTAGTTACTTTTGAATATTCAACATGAATAGACTTTAAGTATGAAAGCTGGTAATAAGGGCAATTTATGGACGTAAGAAGATTGCGTATTCGAGTAATCTGTGCGTTAGCCCCCGGGCCTTCTTCTTAGCGTTAGTTGAGAGAAAGATTTGTAATGGAGCTGGCCGTTTAGCTAAATTATTATAGAGTAGACTGTGCATTATATACTAACGATCTATTGTACATGCATGGGAATAAACATTTTTTTTAATTTTATTTATGTTAGTAGGATTGTGTGTATATCCGCAACTGGGGGGGGGGGGGGCTTGTCAAGACGAAAGAGAGTATGATAAGCTAAATATAATTAATATTAGAGTAACAATAAATTATATATTTTAAAAAAAACTTTAAAAAAATCGCCTATATTGTGTACTTATAAGAGCCTAAACTCGAGTGGCTTACTAGTAACCTCTGGAGAGGTCTATTCAAGTCCTAGCTCCATCGTCAGATCACATCTAAGTTTCATGATAGTACGATTAATACAAATGCGTAAAATTCAGTTTCTTAAATTTAATTCATCAAAATACATATCTTCTAGCAGGGTAGACAGAGGGAGCCTAGAGAGCCTAAAACACTGGGCTTGCCACTTTCCGCCTAATTCTGGAGGCACTGCGTGTTGAGTGGCGGTACTCAACGCCGCACTTAAGCCTCGACACCAGAGCGAAGAAATGAAAATATTAAAGTCCTCAAGTGGAAATCGACCACAACCTGTCGCGATTCAGTAACACGCTTATGCCACTGCTCTACAAATCTAGCAAAAAGAACAAATTCTTTCAACGAATTCTATTTAGTTCACATAATAGCAATAATTCTCAATAAGCAAATTTGATTTACATCTAGTTAGCCAATCTATCTATTATACGATATTTTATTTATATTTCATCAACAAATAAATAAACTCAAAATTGAATATATTATTTAAATAAAACAAATGTCCGCTACATTTGTAAAAATATCAAATTTAGATTCTATTAATTAGACAATATCGTATTTACATATTAAAAATTGATATTTAATATTAAAATTTTGTAAACATATCGTCTATATTTGAATAATATTGCCGTTTTAATTAAAAACTGTAGATTATATATAAACAAAAATATCTATACTAATTATGTATACAATTATAGCAGTTCCTATACGTATAAATATTCAATGTGATTATTACCGTTAGGTCTTTATGACGTTATCACGATGCATACAAGAAGCGGCGACGATTGTGGGTTGTGTCAATCCATATTTGGAGCCGCATTTATATGTGAATTCTTTTTATTTCTCCGCTCTGGCAAAGTATTGCGGAGTTAGGTTCCGTTACTTAACTCCTAATGTTTTAACAGAATGTCTCAACACTAGATTTTCTCTGCCTACTCCATAAAAAATAAGATACAGAGGGAAAAGGACCAAAGGGCCCAATTTTTAAAGAGCCAAAAAGCGGTCTTAACACAAGGATTTTCCCTCTGCTTACCCTGCTATGAGCGGGATACGGCGTGAAATTAAAAAAAGAAAACGATAAATTCCCGTTATTAAGTCAAAACGCATAATATGTAGCAGTCTCAGAGCAGTCTGGTCTCTTGCAAACATTGAAAGGGACATTTTGATTTACACCTCACTTTCGTCGCAGTACCGTTAAGGCTTTTAAACTGGCTGTCGATAAGAAAGTCGGCAAAGCAAGACAGATGGTCTCTCTTGCCTAATTATTGGAGTTCCTTAAACGGGTGATGCGATGACATACTGCGATTTAACATATTGTTGATTTATATCTAATTGTTTTATTTTAATAATAATATGTTTAAAATAAAAATGTATATTAAATTTTTTTATTTTCTCAAATCAATGTGAGGGAAGAATCTATCGTATGTCCATTATCTACCCAGTTTTGGGATAGTTAAATATGATAATAGCGAATGTTGAATACATAGGAGGAACAGGTTTCTTTTTAGCTTTACCCTTTATCCTTAGCAAGATAAACAGGGAGAACGGAGCGCCAGACGGTGCGGTCTCTGCGACGTTCACTGAAATCAACTTCTTTATACATAGCCTTTGGCCTTTCTTATACTTTTTACGTGTCATTCTTCGAGTAAAATTAGATCTTTCTATCATTGCACCACCAGACTCGTCCTGACAGCCAAGATAGCGTTAAATATACTGTATACTATAAGGAGAATATACCTATATTGAAGAACCCGTATCTCCATTTAGACGCTCGCTTGACCAAACGTTATGATAATGATGCTAGAACCGGCGTGTGAAGTGGGACACCTCGCTATATCGGATTGGCCGCCTTAACAGCAAATTGAGAATAATCGATGCAAATGATCGACTGTTCTGCTATTATGTTGAAATATCATATTGTTTTGAACTGTTCTTGTGTGTTTTGTTCTTATTACATTTAGATTACTTAGTTATAAGATGTTTTAGTTTCAATGTAGAATAATGATCCTTTAGCAGTTTTTCTATGACTGACTTTTTTTTCCAATTGGGAAAAAAACCTCACTAAAATATCGTGGAAATATGTATATGTGGAATGAGCAATTATCCTAGCGTTACTTAATTATTTCAAATATTTTTTTTTTTGTGTTTATATTATATGTAAATAATTTAATATTATATTTTCTATAACTAAGAAATAATAAGATAAACTCACGTTGCCGAGGTAACCGCTGCAAGGCTGTATGGGTGGCGGCAGCGGCGGCAACTCGGGCGACCGGCGCTCCTCCGTTTGGCCCATTTTAAGCACTATACATCACTGCAAATAAAATAAATTATATTAGATTGAATACATAGATGATCGATGCCGGTCACAATGTAGGGTTACACGTGCGTAAGAAAGTAAGCGCGACAGGTTGTAAGTTCGATTCCCACGCGGAGGAATGAATTATGATTTATTACTATTTCCATTTCCTCGCTCTGGTACACAAAGGAAAGCGTTGAGGTCCACCACTTCACACGCAATATTTCGAAAATTTGGCAAGCGGGGAACTAAGTGTCTTAACACTAGGTTCCGTCTGCCTTTCCGTCTAGGTTCCCTACTGCTATAAGCGGGATATGGGTGAAGCTAAAAACCACAGATGGTGCAATGGGCAACAATTATGGGCTTGTTCTCCGATTAAGAGTTATTACAATATTAAAATGATTTCCTCGCCTTAGTAAAATAAAGCATGACTTTCGATTCCATCAATCAATAGGTATATGACGAAATTCGGTGACATCTTTTATGTATTGATAGTATCGATATTTTCGTTTTTTTTTTGTAATAAGTGACACATATTATAAATGTTGTAAATATATTCGGGTTACTAGGTCTATTAAGAAAAGTTTCTTGTTGTTGTTTACAAAGAGTCTCCAAGTGTCATCTAGTGTGTCTAATCCAAACATTATGTGTAAAGATATTAGTCGTGAGTCCATCATTGCACAGTTAGCCGTATCGTATCTACGATGGTAGCGGATTTGACAAAAACAAATACGTTAAAAAAATCTAAATTTCAAATCATGTTGCCATTAAAAATATATATTTCCATTAAAAATAATCAACAAAATTATTTCCAATAAAAGATAATTTTAAATTAACATATCTATATTTTATTATGAGGCCCTTGTGCCGGCACAACGTTTGTGGGTTCCATTCCCTCTCGGGGCAGTGAAATATTTTCAATTTCTGGCTCTGATATCTAGGTGAAGCACGTCATTGAGTTTCGCCAACCAACACCACTATACTGAAAATTTTAAGGAAAGTAGGGAACGGAGTGTCTCAACACTGCTATTTTCGCGATACAGCGTGGATCTATATAAATTAACATATAAATATTCTTCTAGACACTTGAAATATTATAATAATTCGCATTTTGTTCCAAATGATAGTCGTTTACATTCTCAAGGATTTCAACTAAGTCCCGATGTCCTAGAAACCTGAAACTACGTAACGGAGTATTTATTTTCTACCGCAGAACAGCTAGCCGCGAACAGGTTTACATACAAATTATGCTTATATGGATATTAGAATATGAAGATGTCTCATTCATAATCAGATGTGAAGCTCTATCTATAAATACTCAACTTTATGGATATTGTGCTACAGACAATGTATTGACTGTTGAGGCTATAGTGGCGCATTGAGACAGTCTGTTAGTGCGATGATTGGAGGTTCGATTCTCCGTCGGTGGATTGAGTTATTTTCATTTTCCCGACACAAAGAGCGGCGTTCAGTTCCGCCTAATACCACGAAATGTCTCGAATGTATAACAACATTGTACCAGACTGTGCAGAATAAACAGAGAGAACTTAGTTATATGTCACTTCGTCCCCCACAATTTCTTCCCAATTATCGAGACACTACGTGTTGAGTGACGGCATTCAACACCACGCTGCCTGATATAACGAGAAAATGAAAACCAATTAAATATAACAATTTCATCAAAATGGCCATAACACTTATACAAAAATAAAATATTTCTAAGTACATGCGGAGGTAAGGTAAGTAGACGAGCAGACGTGAGTCGAGAGAACGTATAAATTTCAAAATACATTAGGAGTATAGGCCGTTTCAGGGAAACCGAGCGTAGAGGTACGTTAAGTCAACGTCTTCTTGGATTACTTGCGTGAGTTGAGATTGAAATGTTTGATTTGAATTTTAACTTTTATTTTAGAATAGGTAAATATGAAAGTTGAGCTGTTCTGGCGTAGTGGTACAACAACGAGAATCGATTGCCACGCGGAGAAATATTGGAGGAATACATGTCACGAAAATTGGGGACCAGAGTGTCTGAACACCAGATTTCATTGGCATACCTTGTTCTTTTTTTAAAAATGCTTTGTATCTTTTTTGCATGCTCAGTTTTAAATATATTTTGTTTGTAGATATACAAATTGCCAACATATGAAAGCTTAGAATCTTAATTTTCAATTACCATAATTTATTTTATAGATTTCATAAGATCTCATATAAACGATTTCTAAAAAATATTATTTAAAAAAAATATATAAATTTAATAGCATTTAGAAGTACAAAACACTTGTCAAAGAGGTCCAAAAAAAGCATATTGATTTATAGCACTCATTAGGCTGACCGTAAAATTATTACATAATTTACCATTACGGCCACACCCTCGGGTGAACAGTCGGCCTCGGCCGCCAAAGACACGAGCACATCCGCAATCCGTTGACATAATCGTGTTTCAGTTATTTTTAAGTCTTTTTGTGAAAAGAGAATTAAGTGACAAATCACTACATTATAGTATTCTTGAATATCTCTATTTTTAGCCCACTTCAGAAAGGAAGTTCTATATTTGACAACTAAATGTATGGTTATTTCATTGTTATTTGTGGACTAATTAAAAAAAAAATTGTACTCTTTTATATTAATCAGGTCGGGCAATCATCTTTTAGAAAGATCGAGTCTTGCAATCTGTAAGTCGTCCAGTAGCCTCTTCTAGTGAACTGTGACATAGGTACATATGCCATTTGACATAGTAGATTTATAATTAGCTATAATTTATGTGGTTAAAAACAAACATATTCATTGGAGTCCGTCTTGGCGCAGGGGCACAAGTGTGCGACTGTAAATGCGAGGGTTGTGGATTCCCGCTCGCATATTTAATATTATCATTTCCTCACTCTGGGAAAGACGCAAAAGGTGACGTTGAGTTTCGCCACTTAACACGGTTAAGTGTTCCCCATGACAAAATTGTTGTAATGTGGAACGGAGTGTCTTAACATTAGGTTCCCAGGTTCCCTCTGCCTAACCTGCTGTGTACCTACAGGATACAGCGTGAAGATAAACATACATTTTTAATTAAACTTTACCCTACATGCTTGTAATATAAACCAATATTGGTCAGTACAGTAAAATTCTCAATCTTTTCAATTAGTCGAGCACGAATTCAATTCGACGAGTTTGATTTGCGCTGTCGTGCCTATAACGCCTTTTCAATTACTTTTGTGTCCCGTAGGTTGCAGGTTCTCACGTTAATTATTCGGTAAGCGAACGTATTTTTTCATTTACTTACATAGAGATCAAGAAAGAAACGTTAGACATTAAAACTATTACGATTTTTAACAATAAATCTACCCATTTTAAACCTAAAGTTATTTCTCATTTATTTTTTTATATCCTCTTTTATCGAGGCACCGTGTAAAGAGACCCACATCTCCAATGCCGTCGAGGGGGGTCTTACACTCTGTTCCGATCCGAAGACGATAACAGCTTATCTATCGCATCTCTTCTAAGTGTCACTTGTGCCGCGTAATATATTTAATTTATTACTATACAACTACCACTTGCCTGTAGGTTTGTTTGTTGTTATTTTTTTTTCTTCTCACGCATCTACTAAATCATAGGGGATAGGATAGAGATATGTTTTGTCCTGCTCTCCATTATCAACTTGTTTTAGAGACACTTACAAGCAATAATCTTACTACGTAAATTTCTTGAAATAAACGTATAAGAATTTCGACGGAACATAATAGAAACTACCCTTTCTACAAAGCGGACCTTTTTGCAAGTGTCGCGGCCTCAAATCTCACTAAGTTCCATATGCATCACTATAGCATATCATCACTCTACTTTTTAAATTACATTATAAAATCTTATCAATGATTTCCCGGTCAACATTTTTTAAAAGATACATATATATTAGTTTGTTATATCGCGAACAATTTTATTATAACTTATTAATAATAATAGTACATTTCAAAATTTAACACCAATTAATAGTTACGGATAAATCTACTACATAATTTTTAAACTTATAGGTACTTAGTATAACAGCGCAGTTGCAGTTTTTCTTCATGTTATGCCCTATTATTTCTATTCCCAGATACAAGGCGCTCAGTGCATTCTACAATTACTAACAATCGCATCGATTTCCTGTCTATCATCAACGATACGTTTCCACGGGAAAAATTAAAAGGGTGATTCTCATAGCCGCTCTGGAGGAACAGTGCCTTCTCCGTTGATATTATATCGTTTCTAGTTTATTAACCTCTAATTCTTGTTCAGAATTGCTTTTTGAATGATTAGAGGATGAGTTCTGATATATATGGGGTTATATATTTAATATATCGAAGAAAAATTTTAAAATATATGTTTCTTCTCTCAAAAGTCTTAAGTCTTAAATAGCTCGTCAAGTGTCCAAAATATTTACAAAATTAAAAACAAAGCGACTTAACACTGTTGACATTTCAACATTACAGCCAGGCACACAACAGCACCACCTACAACGTTAATTAAGAACTCCCCCAGACCCAGAGTCATTAAATACATTTATCTTTCAAACAATATATTAGTAAGATTGCAAGATGGCCGATCGCCTATCAGCCAGACGTAATTACATCCTGTGCTCCTATACCACCGTATTCTAGGATACCTATTTGTGAAATATAATAATTTAATTGTTTACGCAATATTATTATGTTGTTACTAATAACGTGTTGCTGAATATTAATGATTTAACGGAAATAGTTCGTTAAAATAACGGTTGTATACTATAATGTGTATAATTGAATAGTTTTACACATTGTACGTATCTACTGTAAGCTAAATATCATATAATATACAACAAGTAAAGTAAATAATTAATATTTACTTCAAATGTATGTCTATTTTATAGTTACTTATAAAAAATTCCTATGCTAACTCCAGAATGGGGAAATTTTTAACTTTCATATTACTTCTAACGAATATTGTGGGTAGTAGAGTACGTAGAAACAATTACAAAACGTAAAAACAATTTATTCAGATTTCATTTGCCTGCTCAATCCTTAACATTATAGAACCCAGTTTCATTTTGTTTCAATAAATAGTAGGTTTCTAAATACATAATAATATAAATATAGGTCCCTAAGGCTCGAGAAGGGCGACTTAAGTCATAGGTAATAAGCAAAGCACCAAGCAGGCGCGCCTTAAGTGTCCAAACTAAAAATTTTATATGAGTATAAAAACAAAGAAATATGCCGTTAAAACTATATATACAAAGATATAAAAAAAGAAATTTTAAGTAATATTCTATGTAAGTACGTATAGTAATCTTAAACGTTTAATAATAAAATAATAAAATTCTCTTTATCCATGTTAATTGATACCACCATTGTGAAGTGTTAAAAACCATAATAAAACCAATAAAAATATAGAGACGTATCTCTTTCTAATATTAATTTATTATCAATATGTGGTTAGTAAGTACGTACTCGTATGTGAAAAATCAATAAATATCCTTTATAATTAGGGTTGTCTTCAATTTTAAATTTGTGCTAAATAAATTTGGATTATTTAACGTATTGTGAATATTATCGCCATAATAACTGTGAATTGTATATTGTTTTTAGCTGTGGTGTAAATTAATATTATATTTTAGAATAAGAAAAATATTTTATAACATAAATTGCAATATTTTTTAAAATTCCTTATACTTTTTTTCACTACCAGCTATTTCGAGTATAATAAATATATTTTTACATTTTTAGTGTTATTCCACACTTAGGACAGATTTTTTTATACATATTTTCTAAAAAAAAGAATAAATGTGTTTGTATATTACAAGAATATTTAAATAAATAAATAGAAACCCAAATAAAATTAGATCAAGTTCATCACAATAACGCGATCCTGCGAAAACCTTGAAAGTTAGAGTATCTAACCACTAGACTAACAAAACAATAAAACAAACAAATAGTAACCCTAGCCTATCAAATCTATATCCATAGATCGACGCCCTCGCAATCACTGCCCGACGGTTTTTATAAGAGGATTAATAATGGCGGACTGCAATAATAGATAAAGAAAAGATTTAAAAAACCGCCAATTGCTTCATGACTCGTGTTTGAGGATATACCACGAGAGCTACGTATTACTTGGAAAGTGTTTTTTAACTTTTCTGTATTTATGTTTTATGTTGTGCTTAACTCTAATTGTATTTGATTTAGTAAAGGATATAATGGTTTAAACTTATTAAATGTAATGGAGTTGGAATCCTCTTAAGAATGTAAATCGCATTGAATAAAAGTGTTTTATTTTTTGTGAAGCTTTGGGACTATTTAGATATATTTATTCTGTCTGCCTTTTTTTTATTTATTTTCTCAAATAAACAAATATAAAACACTTACATCTACTCCGCCAAAGCATTTAAATGGTTTACCGATGGACAATGCTCTCTTTTACATATTTAGAACTTAAACTACTACTATTAAAAATAATATGTAAATTGTTTATTAAGCCTTTTATCGTAATTTCATGTTGAATGGCATAATAACAACGCTCTGTCTTACCGCATATTATAAATATTTTATAGTTCTCCTTAAGAGCGACTCTAACCAACAATCATAGCATTAGGAGTTATCACATTGGGTCGTTGCTTGCTTACTAATTACCTTCAATTGGACCGTTTATTTTGAGAGTGGTGTAAGTCCATTTTCTTTTGTTTCGAGAAAATTAAAGGTTAGTATGTCGATGATTATGCAATTTCATTTACCGACCGATTTTAAGTTGTCCAAAACATGGGTTTTTTTTGAGAAATTAAACACGGACTAGTTATATATAAAAAAATTACATTAAATTAAGCATGAATTACGTGATAGCTCATTTTTCTCAAAAATGGACTTACACCACTTTCAAAATAAACGGTCCAATTAATTAAATCTTCATAATAGTAAGTAATCAGAGTAAAAAAAGTAAGAACTAACTAAGCTTTACTTTTCGGAATATGTGGCCTTCTCTATGGTGTATCCTATATCTTATAAAAAAACAAAGTCGCTTTTTGTGTCTGTCTGAACTTTCTAACTCTTCTTCTTCTAAACCACCCAAAGGTTTTGGATGCAGTTTTCACCATTAGGTCGAGTATTTCTCAGGGAAGGTTTATATATAGTTTATTATTTGTACATTCTTATGTAAATTAACATAAATACGATAAATGTGTATAAAGTCCTACCCGCTGAGACACTTTGGCGCATGCGCTGCTTTAATGGTAAATACTACATGAAAAAAATGTACTGGAGTATGGTTCCTCTTAATAAGATCTACAAAAAAGTCCGCGATGGCATATTAGTATCTTTTAAGAACAACGTGTAGTGATCATATTTCTGTCTAAAAATAGTAATTTCAATATATTTTTTATTGTGACGGATATTTTTCCATAATGGTATTAATCCTTATCCTTTAAAATACTTTATTAAATTTCTACGTTAAACGAAGATAAAATTTGCTTTTTAAACTATTTCGAAATTGCGAATAGTTTTAGAGAAAAACGCATTTAATTATTGACACATCACGCCGTTCACACATCAACTGTATCGAGTCAAGTTTCACTTATCCCTTACTCTCAGCATATAAATAAGTATATTAGTTACGTTGGCCATTTAATGTAGATCAAAACTGTCTTTCCTGTTTTTAATTTTAATAAGTACTTTAGAAGTTGTTACAATATCAAAAAATCCTTGCTGCGAAACGCGCCTCGCGACGTTATGCTTATACAAGCGAGTCCGCCGCGCCCGCCTGCCTTACACGCATCGGTGGTTCAGTGGTAGAATGCTCGCCTGCCACGCGGGCAGCCCGGGTTCAATTCCCGGCCGATGCATTCTATTTAATTTTCGTCGCAGGCAGCCACGTAGTGCTTGCTTTTCATCAGGGACAGAATACCCTCTTCAGCATTAACCACAAGCTCGAAAAAAAAAACCCGCCTGCCTTTATAGCAACGAAGATTTAGATGCGTTTGCACGTATTGGATAATTCGAGTTGAATGTATTATTTAATGTCATTTAACTATCTAAAAATAGTAATTTAAATATATTTTAATAAGTACTTGAAAAGATTAGTAGCACAGATTTAAAATTACGGTACCTACTAAAAAATCCTTGCTGTGTAAAACAATTGAAAAATCCTTATTGAAACTACGAAAATGCGGGTTGTATTAGGGTTTAATTAATTTTCACATTATCTTAAGTGCTTTGCAAACATACATTATATGAATAATCCAGTAGTAAAAGCGGGCGAGGCCGCAAAGGGGTCGCTAGTAGTTTTCTAAATGTAGCTCTTCTTTAACAAAATTAATTTGAGTATACTATATTAAAAATACAATGTTATAATTTTTCGACAATTCGCTTTCCACTTTCTAGCAGTGTTTTTTCTGGTCTTATAAGATTTAACCGCTTTAAAATTAATTCACTTCAACTACATTATCAAATGCTCATCATTTCCTCAATCTGGTGAAAGCTTAAATGAAACTTTGTTACAACATTCATTAACATTTACAAGTATTAAAAACAAATATTTAGATTTTTTATTAAATAGCAAATATTTTTCCTTATTTTGTACATTAATTCCGAATATAATTTAAATTTTTATATATCATAATATAGATAAATAAATATGTTAAATTACTATTATAGGCTTCGAGCATACGTTAAGACTATCCACCTATTTTCGAAACATTATATAGTGTACTGTCTACCAGAGCGGGAAAATAAAAGTTATTTAAATATAAACATTACTCCGAGGGGACATGTTGAATTGAAATTAAGTTCTAGGAAAGGAAAATTACAAATATCACATTATTTTCTTTTTCAAAAGAAATTTTGCATTTACCTAATATATGAGTACTCAGTACTGCCAACATAAAAAAAGGAACCTATAAATAATATACAAAAAAACACCGTCACACATAATCTCTTACAAAATAACAAACAATAGTACCAACGTTACATCACGATAGAATTCATATTCGATGCCATTTAAGGCGAAGGTACCGTAAGCGGTTTGACAAAGACCGTAACGTATACAGCCGTCGCGTCGTGACTCATCCCTGAGTCCGTACCGATTATCTTAAGGTGGCCAGCTTGAAATATGCTATTGGAAAAATTAATGAGCTTTCTGAATTATTGTCGTATCGAAATGCGAGGTAACTGCTCTGTTTAAACATATCTAGTTATTTCTTGTGGCGTTTTCGATAGAAGTTTACGGCTATAAAAAATTAACTAAATGCGAGTTGAACTCACACACGAATGATTCTATACTATTATCTATAAAATCGGCAAAAAACATGAAATCATGTTGTAGAGGGATTCACAAATATTTTTTCTGTTTTAGTAGATCAGTTGTGTCTGTCTAACTATCACAGTGAAAGAGGGCAACGGAAGTTTTAATGAGAACGAAATGTCTTAACACTAGGTTCACATGGTGCCACTACCTGCCTTGGATGCGGGACACATTGTGAAGCTAAAAATATAACATATAAACCTAACTTTAAACCCGCAACTATTACACATATACAGCAATCACTTTTAATTAGCATGAAGGATAACGCGAATATACATTTAATCTTAGTATAAGATAACATCGCCTCAACGACTAACATCCGTGCACAATAGAATTTGTTTTTATTTCTAGCACCGGTGCTCGACGCTCGAAGCTCGACCTCTGCATCGAATTTAGGAGCCATTATCATATAGCTAACTATCTATAAAAACTCATTTAATTGTTATAAATTTGTCTGTATTTTTTAACAAATAAAAAATATTTACTTAATTTGATAACGTTGTAATCCTACTAATATTATAAATGTGAAAGTTTGTGAGGAAAGATGTACATATGTCTTGACTTTTACGCAAAAAGTATTGAATATAATATAAGTATTGAATAATAGCCTATACACGAAAATTGGAATATGGCAATATGTTAAAGCGGGCGAAGCCGCGAGTAGATCGCTAGTAGGTAATATGTCTTACTTACTTTGGTTCTAACTATGACATAGCGGCGTCACATTCCTTCGAATATTTTTCAATAATTTGTGGAACTCTCCGTTTTGGGAGCACCGTGATCTATAAATATTTCACGTTTCTGAGAAACTGGCGGTCATGTTCAAAGGTCCGCTTGCATTTCAAACTTAGTCGTCTCGTTCGGAGCCGTGACCTGTTCAAACATGGCATTTGATATGCGACTTTATATCACGAACCAAATAAGGAAGATATTAAAACAATTCCAACGCATATAAGGAACTAGTTGAATATGAAAATGCCTCTGAAATTAGACAATTTCGATCGTTTCGCATAATGGCGGTGATTCTATTAAATTTTATATGATTGGTTCGTAGAGTCGTATAGGTAACGATATATGTTTCCGTTAAATGGACAATAAGAGGATATTATAACCATGTATGGCTACACTTACAAGTGAGTTGAAAGAAATTTGAAGTTTATACACAAATATGTTATAAGTATGCAAATCCAGTAAAAATAGAGAAATGGCGAAATATGTAGGTATATCGGGAAAGTCCTTCTATAGTATCGTACAGGAATGAAAAAAAAAATTTAGAATACTAATATGGACAATTTATGAAAAAAGTACCTATATCAGACTTTACTTAAGTGGAAACTAAATTAATTGTGAAGTCCGATATTCCCTACACCAATCTCAATAATTTTAATTTTGTTTTCATTACAAAGAATCTACTTTGAAGTTTGAACAATGACATAATAGTAGTAGCTGTTCCGTTACTTTAATTTCTAGAGCGATTTCTCTAACATCCATAACTTACCTTCATGACATAACCTAATCCTAAAGTGAAAGGAGATCTTCAAAAGGACTAACTAATACCTAAAACACGAACACTTAAGACCTTCTACTCACAGCGGATGTAAAAATAAAAATAAATGATGAAACGAACAAAGAATCTATCCTCAGATGCCGACCAAAGTGGATAGCCGTTCAATAGTCTCTCGTCGTTTTTGTCATCCTCATGACATTTAGTTTTTATCGGCATCGGTTTTAGGCAATGGTGGGCGTAAAAAAGCTAATGAAATTAGAAATATTGATGTGTATCTTAAAAAACTACGATTATTTCAAACGATTGGGCGGCAAATCGCTAAAGTAGATCTATTTTTATCTATAATAATAGATTGTTACAAAAAAAAATGTTCCATGACGTCACAGTAAAAAATGATTGTAAAGGAAAATTTTGATTAAAAGTCAAGTCAAGCAGATAATTAATAGTGCTAGTAACTATAGATAAAAGGTTATTTAAGATCAGTAATATATAAAAACCCATGAATTTTATAAGTAACTTAGGTTTTCACCTAATATTTGTATTAACATTATTTTAGTTTTTTCCTGTACGAAGATAATAAATACAAATTTCAACCTTTTCATTACTAAAACAGATAATGTTTTATATTTTATTATTTGTAACAGATTGCTTGACATTAGGCGAGCACGAAATCAAGTTGCAATCAAGAAACCAAAACACTTTGTTTCTCAGTCATCAGGATATCAAAAATATGAAAAATGAAGCTAAATATAAACAAGTTCATTAGATAAATTTGATTGATTACAAATCAATTATGATTATTAGTAAACAATGATTTTGCAGTAAAACATTTTCTTTATATATTTCGACTAAAAAGGACACGCCGAGGTTAAAATTACGGATGTCTTAATAGACGCTGTAGAAACGTATAAAATCTGAAAATCTAGCCTTGCTCATGCAAGGATAGAACGTTAAACGGATATTATTAAAAAATAGTAAAAACTAACTAAGTAACTAATATATTAATATGTGTTCATGATGTAATTAAGGCGCGTCGAAGACGAATTGAAGATGATAGTACTAGGTTCAAACCGAATTTTTAAAAATATATTTGAAATCTTTTGGTGATTCTCAGGTGTCATATTGGACAAATTGCGGCGTTGGGTTCCGCAAAGTAATGCGCAATACATCTAAAATGAATAAAATATAGAGAATAATAATTATTTCTCTGTGCACATATATGTAAAGGAAAGGAACAAATATATAAAAGTAAAAATAGAAATATTATCTTCTATCTTTATACAAAAAAGAAACATCTAAAACCTAAGACATTTTTTTAATATCAAGTTGCCTATGCACTGTGATGTTTATAGCGCAGTGTGCACAATGGCGGATAATTATATACTGCGTGTGGGCGCACGTTCGGCTATCGCGGGATCTGAGCGCACTAATAAGTCATGTTTTGTTTTATTTCTGTTTATTCTTTTTTGTTTTTCTTTTTAATTTTATTAAGAAATTATTTAACTTAAAAGAGCTTTTATTGAAATTTAGATTATTTAAATGCCTACTATATGTATAGTTTACAAGTGTTATTATAATATATTGTATGATAGTTGGGAGTTGGGAGTTGCATATAACAGGGTAGACGAATGTAATAGCGAGGTATGAAAATAATTCGTTCCCTCAGGAATCGAACCCAAAATCATCACGTTTAGTCAGTCGTTGCGCTGCTGCATTACGAAAGTTATATATTTTTTAATTTAAATTATAGGTACGATGATATTTAATTCGGTCTAATGGGTCAAAGTTGTGACTTTCGCCGCCCAAAAACAAAAAATGATCAAGAAGCGTGAAAATAAAAAAGGAGGTTATATTATTCAAATAATTCTTATTGCATATAAATATTTTATTAATTCAACACAATCTAGTGATGAAAATATAAAATTCATTAAAATTCAGCATGACATAATTACCATTTTTTTTATTTTTAAATCGTTTACTGTTTACTAAGTATATATCATACTAATATTATAATTATGAATGTAAGTTTGTTTGTTACGCTTTTACATCAAATCTAGTCAACCGATTATCATGAAACGTGCACATATTATTAGAGATATTAGAAAGAATATAGGATGTTTTTTAAGAAAAAATATATAAATGCTATAATATAAAAAAAACTGAAGAGAGCAAAACCGCGTTTGAGTATAAAATAAAGTGTGAATCTAAAGAAAAAACAATAATTTCTAAGATTCAACAATTAGAGGTTTGTTAATAAAAAAATAGCTAAATTGAATATGAAACAAAGTCACTAAAGCATAATTTTATAAAAGCATAAATAATTTGAAACTGCATTGCCGTTTGTAATATGATATCACACATTTCGCAATAAGTACTTACTTACCAACTGCAGTCTACAATTTGTACAAGGTAAACAGATTAACGCAAATAATAATACTTAATTGTTTGCCGTAAAAGTATGAATTTGAGTATTTTATATATAAATTTGATATCTCGTGAGGCGTACAATGTTCCTATGTCGTTGACTATTCGTTCCTAAATGCTATACAATTATTTTTTAGCTACATGTAGCAAGGTAGGCAGAGGGAGCGTAGTGATAAGACACTCCAGTCCCCAACATTCCGCCCAATTGTGCAGGCACTGCACTGCGTGATGAGTTAACGCCACGCTTTGCCTCTACACCAGAGCAAAACCATTAAAATATTTAATTTCTTCGAGTGGAAATCGACCCCACATTCTATCGCGTTTAAAGTCACATGCTTGTGCACCTAAGCGCCTACTAAGATATATTATGTGTGTATTTATTAAATTTCTGCCTATAGCTAATTAAATTTTAAAATTTAATAAAATTTTTAAAATTTAAAATTTAATAAAATTTCTTTGTAGCGTTATACCTACACACATTCTTAATGTCAAGTTTACATATAAGTATTACAAAAAAACACTAAACATTTTGAAACTAACTAAGAAGACAAAAAAGTTTCTTAACAAGTCAATAACACAACCATCATGCCGGCATACAATAAATATAATAATAAATATGAAAACGCCGTAATATTGCGATGATAGACACGTTAAACATTATTTTAATGATACAAAAATATTGAATAATGCATCGACACCGACTCCGACATGCAATCCGTTAGGCAAGTTGAATATAAAGTGGACTACTTACATAATAGTACACGATAAAATCGATAAATACACGCTTGTTTGCATTTCCTGTACCTCATACGTATCTATCTTCATTTGAATGTGAAATAAGTTTTTTGAAACAAATTATAAGTGATTTCTAGTAGGTTCGATTCTGATTAGGGGAAATCAATTATTTTAATTATCTGACTCTGGTAACAATGTAAGTGTAGCGTTGGGTCACGCCACTTAAAATGCAACACTAGGATCCCTCTGCCAACCTTGCACATTTGCAAGATACTGTGTAAAGGTAAAAAAAATCATTTTATTTGAACTCTACGTTGAATATTTTTCTTCTCTCTATAGCTTATTACGTGGCTAGATCGATTTAGTACGAGTCTTCCAAAGAGGTTTCCAAAGAGAGTCAAATTTTTAATAATATTATAACTGCTATTGTTTTATTATATTAAGAAGTATCTTCAACATTATTATGGATCATAGTATGACACATTGTAAAAAATCTAATTAGTGGCGCCGTCGCGTCGTCGTGGCGAAGTTCAAATACGCATGACTGCACACAATGGGCAATGAGTTCCTCTAGCAATCGAGGGAATGTCTAAAACATTCGCTCAAATGGCAAGTTTTTTCAAACGACTACAGTGTTAGGTTACGCCGTTAAATTTACGTCAACTACTTACAAACCGAAAATTAATACCGGATTATAATATCCTGAATTAGTTGACGCCTACCTCGTAAAATGTTTTTCATTTAGTAAATCTTCTTATTCCATCACCATCATCATAACTATAAGCGTTTTGCCGCCCACTGCTGAACACAGGCCTTTAAGGTACTTATATCATTATTAAAGGATTTTTTATGTCAAATATATTTTTATACATTTTTCTTCTGTTCTTCGTCTTCTTTAACTTCTTGAAACGCTACTCAACGTGCTCCTCATATTTACAGACATACCGTGTAATATATGGGAACTTAAATTTAGTATATTAAAAACGGTCGCTTACGTAAATTGCTAACAAAATGCTACCACAAATATTCAAACCCCTAAAGTAAATTCTCCAAGTTCACCAAAAAAAAAATCAATATATGAATAAGAAATGTAGGTGTAACATTGTAAAGAAATAGTTGTTTTATTTGAACATTCAACCAGTTTGTATAGACGCTCCTATCTAGGTCTGTCCTGCACGTGTGACGACTGCTCGACCCTCCAACTGACGTACAATAGAGGGAAAGAGGCATTCGACTTAATATATTGAACATAGAAATAAAAGATTGATTTGCAGACAATATAGAAACTGAAGTTTCAATGGCTTAAAAACAAAACTACAAACAAGATTCTAATTGAACATTCAAATAAAAAAAATTGTAACGTACTTGCCTATTCATGGAATTTTGATACACATAGCCATCGACTAATTTGATAAGTATTGACTTAATTTGGTTTTAATCATGTAAAGCGTAATTATTAACCTTTAAAAAGATGTCTAATTAATTTTATAATTAAAAAAATGACAATAATTAGTTTTAAAAAAGTTCTTCCAAAGCAAAGGCTTCTCAATATTCAGCAAAACATAATCTAATCTTTGGCTGTTAAAAATGTGTAAAGATATTTTAATGATTAAGTATATTTTCAAAAAATATTTCTTGTAATAATCATTTAATATTAATTATTATATTTAATAAATCTGTTCACCAATATTACCACAATTTAAATTCTCTAAGCAGTTGCATTGAAACAAAAATTATTTCAAGAGGGAAAAACTTTAATTTTATAAATCAATGTTGAACATTTTTTTATAGGAAATCAATAATAAAACCTCTATACTGCAATGTAAAAGCAACAATGAAAATAATGAACTAAATATTTTTTGAAAAGAGAACGTTTAATTCTTACTGAAGTTATAAATCCATTGATTCGAGTAAGTCATCTTGTTTTATGACACGAGTTTATGCTCACAACTTCAAAAGACGAGATAATTTCTTTAACGGTTGTTTTATAGATTTAACGCTATTACAGAACTCAATTATATCGTCCTCATTCAGGCTCTAAAAGTGCTTGTCTAATTCTAGTTTTTATAACGTTAATACTAACTATTCGACTATCGAGTTACAGTTGTTCGATTCAAAGTACTTGTCGAATGTACCTGTTTATTTTCTCTATCGGAAGACAGTAATGTATTACATACTTTCACACAGCTTTCGTTGTACTTCAGCCGTAACACATGCTGGAGCTTTGAACTGCTACCCCGCTATAAACCTAGATCTTATCTTAAGCAGCTGACTTTTCTGCTTATTTATTGCTACCGTTACTTCGTATAATTATAAAAAAATATTTAATTTTATTAATCGCAAAATAAAAATATCCAATACGAATACGTCTTAATTTTAAAAAGGTTATGTATTTCAAAACGTAAATTAATGCGTTACTATATATTTTTCGGTATAAATTAAAAACAAAGCCTACCTTTTAACAGAAGAGAAAATAAATATTTTAGTGTAACCGGCACGAACAGTTCAATATTTCACTGACAACCACAATATATCACAATCAGTTCGGTTATTTTGATAAGCCGCTTATTTAGAGACGGACCGGCGTGGCTCGCTTGAAGCACCGCGTGCATTTCAATGGATGAAAGTGTAAACTTTGGTTTTTGTATAGCGCCCTCTCGTTCTTGCGCGTGCGCGCGACAAGGACGCACGATCCCTCTACCACCGACTGAACAGTGGCGACTTCGCCCACTATTTTTATTGTTATTCTACATAATTCATAAAGGCTCGATTTTTTTGGTCTTAAAATTTCCTATTTGTCATCATACATTTAAAATTTATATTGTATTGTATTTTGTTCTTATTTATATGCTTTAATATCAAAATGATTATTACAGGAGCTCGGGTTGTATGAAATAAAATAACAAAATTTGGTTTGTTTATTTTTATTATCTTCCCACAGGTGGCAAGTACCAGAGTAGTGAGCACAACCTAACGTAACGAAAATGGTAACTATTATCAGGGATAACCACTTCTAACCGACTGACAAACGATTACATCTAAAAACTCCAATTTATGAATCCAACGTCTATACTAAATCTACTTATTATTTAAATCAGAAACTGTGCCAAATACAGAGTGCCGGTCAGGTGGATGCGACCCCGCACGCACTTGGCAAACAATAAAAATGTGAAATCCCTTGACTGCCACTACCCCGGCTTACAAGATATTTTCTCTAATTAGATTTCCGAAAAGAAATTAAACTATACATTGATATGAACGGAAACAAATATGCACGTAACCGAGGCCAGGCCGGCGATCGGTTACAAGCCGACTTGTTCTTGAGACGAGAGCAATTTAAACTTTTTCAACTATCTACATGTATTTTTTTTGGTATTTTTGATTTTATTTTAATCGTGTGCTGATTAGCGACGTGTCCGAAAAATTACGAATAGAGAAACACTCTCATCTCAATCTCAATTTGATACAAAATCTGCTGATGTGGAATTTTACAAATCGAATTATTGAAAAAAGCTCAACCACCACTTACTGTTACACAGTGGCTTAAATACAAACAGGGACTTATGACATCGCCTCCCCTCTAACACCATATTACTAGAACAAATCAATTGTACAATCATGAAGCTCATAGTTACAGCGATCCGATTGAAGCCGTCGTGATTATACAACTGTTAGCGCTATTAATACGAGTACAAGTCATACAAATCTAACCATTACAAAACCTAGAGGCGATAAGTGCCGTCAGTGAAATTACTGAGAAATAATAGGTTTTAACAGTAATTTCGCTGGCGTGGGAGCTTGCAGACCCGATTTCCTCGTCCCCGTGAGGCGATCGCAGGCTCCCGTAGTATCGACGGTGTCGTCGCTCGTCCTGATGTCGCGGACACAATCAAGTGCATAGGCACATTATATTAGATTAATATCTAATCAAACATAATATTATATGCATACTTGACTAATTATTACATTTTTTTTATTTTTTTGTATTTTCTGATTTTTCCAAGTATTCTTTAGCGAATATCGTTAATGAAATAAGTACAATATAATATGATCTATGACGGAACAAAATGAAGGCTGCGATGAAAATTACACAATACAAAATGAAATGAATTATTTTAGTTTGATGAGATTAAAAATATCGAACTTGCTAATGATTCCGTTGTAGAAGTACATAACATTTGTCGCGCCAGAAAAAAATAAATTCATGATTTCTTATTTTTTTTTTTCATGTTAACCCTACACACATTGCAGATTGTACAAAGAAAAATTGATATAACATATTAATAAAAATATTATTTACATAATTTTTCTTTATATAACCTTGATTAAATTCCCGACACGACATATAAAATAATACATTCATTGGAACTGAAATTGCTTATAGGTTAATTTCACGATATATTAAATATATACAATAGCAATACCAATTGCAAGTTCTGCAATGACAATATTTTTTTGTTCTTTTTTTTATATTTTCAGTTATTACAAACAGAATTAAATCACACTACAGAAATGATAAATATAATATATAAGAACAATAATAATAATAAACACGACATAAAATAGCAAAGATTTGAAAAAAAATACAGTGACAATGTGTAACTAGGGAAGGCATTAAAATGAAATAAATAAACGATAATACTAGGTGTCCCGTATAGAGAACCGATGTTGCCATTTTATAAAATAAACGTAAGCATTTCTCTCTATACACGCGAAAAAAACACTAGGACCCTATTAAAAATAATATAAAATATAACATATACACTTCTTATGCTTTACATAAACTATATAATAACAGTTACACCTTTATGAACTTTAATTCAAATTCATATTGGGGGCTGTAAATTATATTACATTTTTGCTATAAGCTTCCAATTTTCTTCAAAAGCATTTTACTTTCAACGTTTCAAAATTAGAATATAATAAAAAAAATACGAAATAAATAAAAACGATAAAAATTCAACAAAAAGTTGGCCCTTATCAATATATTTGTGTAAAAAAAATAGACGACTTCATTTCTTTCATTCCATTCAAAAAGTGTATTTGGAGAAAATGTATTGAAGAAATTTGAAAGTATAGCGGACATAACTATTAAAGACCACCACGTAACGCACTATGGGGCCTTGAGTCCCCTAAATCATTGTCCAACATCGTAGAAAACTTTACACATTACAATATGGCGGCCGACATCTAAACGACCCGCCATTTTATTTATGCGGCCATTCAATAAAATCGCCGCGTATAAAACTTAAGACTGGACAAACCATTAAAACAATCCACTGTCTCCTAACAACGAACACTAATATTATATCGAGACATCGCCGACAGAATCGATACTCGACGTAAACGGATATCGACGGAATCGACGCGCGGCGGATTCGATTATCGATTCTTTCGAAATAGAGATGTCCCCCAACCGATGTTACCCAAAATTTATAGTAACGGAAAACATTTTTTTTCTACCATATAATTTTTTTAATGAAAATTTTGACTGCCAGAAAATAACGAAATAAAAAAAACTAACAAAAATAAAATACCTGTTAACTAGTTTTATATTAACAAATTGTTTAAACAACTTGGGACGATATTATTGTAAGAATTATATTAGAATCGTCCTAAACGCTAAGTGGATTACTGTTGCTCAATAAAATTTCATGATTACAAATTACCAATATACCACTCCATATACAAATAAACTGGCCGAGAGGTGGATGGTACAATACAAAATCAATAAAAAATATCATTCTGAAAAAAAACCCCATTATATAAATTTTCATTACAATGTATAAACATCAGTATTCCACCAAACGTTCCTACATCAATATAAAATCGCTAAAAAAAGAAAACATTGAACTAAAATTATCTTTTAAATACATCCCCTCTACAAATCGATATGTTAGCACTTATATAGCCTTTATGTACCACAAGTCCACGACAATTCCATTCATCAAAGGTTATTTTTATATATATATATATATATAATCTATTATTATTGCTAGTCGCGATTCGCCATGGCTATCGATTTATTTTGCGATTTTACATTGAGCCCGCTCTCCTGCCTACGAGTTAGATGGAAACAGGAGAACGGACATTTTAAATAAGATAGACAGGCTATATATACAGTGAACGTTATATAGTCGTTCGATCGAAGAAACAACCGACAGAGACCGCCTTGACACGATATTCACGCACTGAAATTGTGGTTTCATAATTAACAACTCTGTAAGGCCAAAGCTTCCTTTGTAAGTATCGTATTATATTTTCTTCATGTGATCGTTTTATTACAAATGTAGATGTCCGGTGAACATCGTGCCGGGACGGCCTTTGCGGACCTACTTGATGCTCGAAATTATCTTTAAATTGTATTATTGCACCCGATGTAAACGAATCTGAAGCGACACACTAGTGTCCGCTACCGAGTGATCTATGTCGATTCTGGTTAACCTAGAGCATTCCCGTGGGAACATTGTCAGTCAAGCCAAGGTTTAGTTTAATCGAAAACATCAAAACGGACAAGGCACACAGGGGATAGGAAATATTCGTCTAAAACTTAGACAAAACGTCAGCCGACGAGTCGCGGCGTGCGGGACAGCGCAGGCGACCGACCGTACTCTGTTAACGGAACCTCTCAGTAGCTCGCGGTGGTGGCGGGCGGTGCTCCTAGCGCGTCAGCGGCCGGTCCAACGCACCCGCGCAGTGCAGAAAGCGCGCGTGCGGGTGCGAGCACGCCGCGCCGGGCGCCGCGCAGCGCAGCGCCGCGCTGTGCCGCCGCTTGCGATCCCCCTCCGCGCCTTCCGTCCCTTCCGCCGCCTCACTCGCGTAGCGCAGGTGCGCTGCGCTGATGTCCTGCAGCAGCTCCTCCCACTCGCGCGTCAGCTCGTCGTCACGCGCGGGAGGCGCAATGGTAGGCGCGCGAGCGCGGGCGGGCACGGGCGCGCACTCGCAGGGTTCGCCCCAGATGGAGTGCACGAGGGCTGAGGGGCGCATCTTTTTGGCGCGGCCGCCGCACTCTGCGCAGGTAGGCGCTGGCGGCGTGGTCTGCGCGGCGGCGTCGCACTGGCGCAGCGGGAAGCGCAGGCGGAAGGCGGGATCGTCGAGGTCGGGGCAGCGCTGCGCCGGCGTGAGGTTGAGGCGCGTGTAGTCAATGGTGCGCGCGCCACGATACTCCAGGTAGCGCTGCGGCGGTGAGCCGAGGTACAGGCCACCCGACTCGCTGCGCTGGAAGGCCACAGTGTCCAGGTCGCCGCGGATGTCGAACGTGTCGCCGTCCTTGTAGCGAGCCGGCTCCGCGCCCTCGCGCCGGATGGGCCGAAAGTGCGTGCGTGCGGCCGTGAGCAGGTCTTCACGCTCGGTGGGCGCGGGCGGGGGCGGGACGACGGGCACGAGGGGCGGGGCGGTCGGCGCGGGCGGATGGCGGCGCGGCGGCACCTCCGCGAATCCGCTGCGATCGCGGCTGTGGTTGATGGCGGTGTAGGAGCGCATGGTGTGCGCGACGGAGGACAGCGCGTCGTAGAGGTCGTCGCCGTCGCCGTCGTAGAGCGCGAGCGGGTGCGGATCGCGCGGGCGCGGCGCGTCGTCGATGTGGAGCGGGCGGAAGCGGTCGTGCAGGCCGGGGGACTCGGGCGCCTCCACGGACCATATGCTTTCTGTGAGCGAGATGATGCTGCATTTCTCGGCGGCCGGGTCGGCGAACAGGTGATCCGAGGGAGAGGAGAGCAGGTCCTGGAAGTCGATGGGCAGGTCCTGGTAGTCGTCGTCGGGCGTATTCTGGTCCTTGGCCCAGAGCGCCTCGATGCTGCGGTCGAACTTGGCCTCGAACTGCGCATAGAGGTTGCGGTCAAGGGGCGAGGGTTCGCGCGCGCGCTGCACGCAGTCGGCCCAATCTGGAACGCGCGCCGCGGGGCGCGGGTCGTCGGCCAGCGTGTTCTCGCAGGTGCCGTAGCCCTCGTCCAGGGCGATGGCGCGGATGAACTCCTTGACGGGGTCCTGCGTCTCCATGTCCCATTGTCCCTCGTGGGTCATCCACTCGGGTAGGTTCTCCTTGCACTCCATAGATCTGCCGTAGCTGTTGTGGCGTTTCCTATTCTTCTTATGTCCGTGGTACGAGTTGCGGCGCTCCTTGCCCGAGGTGTACTTCTTGTTTTTAGAATTCCAATCTTTCGGCATTGACAGTTCGCTTTGCATCTTGACCTTCGTATCGGTTTTTCGACACCAGGCCGGCGGTGGCAAATAGTACTGCAACGGCGACTCTCTTCCTTTTTTAAGCGCCGGAAACGCAGCGTAATATCGTCGCACAGCCTCTGTTTGTTCCAAAGAACACGTGGGCATGCCTATTATTGACGCGCTTTCTTGGTCTTTAATGTCTTGAAGTCTCGTGCACAGCTGATCAACAATGTTGTCCAGATTAGACTCCTGAAAACAATAAATAAATAAATTTAACAAAATAATAAAACATTACATATCGAATTGAAGTAACCCTACGTTCACATGGACGCGCGGGTCGACTGAACAGGTCTACACAAAATAATAGATCTTATCTCGCCGCGCGGCGACCCGCGGTCATGTAAACAACAACATTGATTTGTTACAATCTCAATCCCCGCACCGGGCATACCGCGCGTCGCCGCGCGTCCATGTGAAGGTAGGGTAATGCAACAAAACCAAAAAATATATATGAGCCAAAAAAATATAAAACACCTAATGAAGGTTATATAAATACATGGTTGATGAAACAGCTTCAATGGGAGGCAATATAAATGAGAACAATCAATAGAAATAAATTATTACAAGCGGTACAAACAATGAGACAAAAGGAGGAAGTATGCAAACCAAAAGGAAATGAAAAATACATGTGCTCATCAAAGACAACATATTATATATAATATATATAAATAAAATAGGTTTCTTAATAAGTAACAGTGCTATGCTATATACTGAAACCGACCTTTTTGCAACTCTTTAAATTGTTAAATGTCTTCATTTTAACATTCCCACGGTAACGGTTCCTTTCCTGTACAATTGGGCACTGCATATCCTCTTTGCAGCAGACAAAATAATAAATTAATTGTTGTTTTTCATGTATTACGTGAAATATGTAATTAGCATAATGTTCTATAATGATTTTTAACTAACATTGTCATGTCATTAGACACTAGCAGTAAATTCTTAATATTTAATTTGATAATGACTTCCATTATCATCTGGGTAACTATATTATGTATTTTTAAATAAATTTTTAAAAAAGTCAAATTATGGATGCTAATGATTATTTTTAATTCTTTTTTGTAAATAAGTTTACTAAAAACACACTCTACCCTATTCATTTTGGCATGAGACAAAATGTTAACAATAAAATACTGTTTCTAAAACTTTTATGCAGTTTTTTAATTTCTATTTAATTTGGTCCAGGAACGTGAGGAAATCCTCATGTTTTAAAATGTAAAAAAATCAATATAACAAAATCAAAATAATCAGAAAACACCTTTACACTAAACGAAACAAGAAACTTAATAAAAATAACAAAAGTAACAATGGCATTACAAGTCTTATCAACAGGTTGACCGATAGTAAAAATGGCGGATATAATCTGACCGATGACAAAACATCACAATTTTAGTGTAAAATGTCTCACATTTTAGTGTAAAATGTCTCACATTTTACTGTAAAATGTGTAAAATGTAAAATTCTCACTGTGACATCCTCGCTAGTACCTCTTCATAGCAGATTCGATCAGCTAAGCTGACTGCATATTCTATTTATTATAGTAGTTTATTTTTATATAATAAAAATATTTAATTACTTTTTAATTTAAAATGCATGCATGCATGCAAGTTTGAGAACCAGTTGGCTTTTGGGTGTTTTTACATGTCACAAAATATTTAAATAAATATTTTTAATTAAAATTAAGAAAATCATTTATAGTATTTATGATACTGTTAAATGGGGTGAATATTTTTAGATTTGAAATTACATTTTTATAATGTCCCTGGTTTTTAATATAAAAACATCTTTTTGATTATTATATTTATTTCTTTCACTTAGCATTTTATTAAACTCCACATAGTACATGTAAAATTTTATAAAATTAGAAAATATAATTATACAAATTATTTCATTATAGATGATATCGAAAAATTTAAATCATAGTAATTATTAACTATTAGTTTTATAGATATTGTTCAACAATATTATTTAAATCCATAAATACATATTTTTTTTACTGAATATATCATAGTATGTTCTATCAATTGTGACTTATACAAATCTTCTTTTGATAAATTTACCTTCTATCTCATGCCTTTGTGAATAGGATATAGTTCAATTAATAAAAAAAAAAATTTAATATTATAATTTTTTTTACAAAGTAATTTAAATAAATTGCATTAAATGTTAAGGAAGGTTTGCCAAAATACAATAGTCAAAATTAAGTTTAAATCAATTAATCCATTTCTGAAATTAGTGTGCACAAACGCAAAGACAAACCAACAAAAAGTTTAATATATGTTGTTTTGACTTCTATTACACTGATACATGTCCTCAATAACCAATTTTATTATATATATTCCGTGTACAAGCCATAAAAATAAAAAAAAGTATTGATCAAATATGTTACCTGTATCTATATTTACCCTAGCAACTGTAAGTAAAAGCTAACATTGAAGATAGTTTAGTAACCTAAATTCTATTATTTGTTTACATTAGTGTATAGAAACTAGTAAATATGCCTATGTTGTTCTGAATTATATTGATTGATTGATTTTCTAAGCTTATATCCTCCAAAAGTACACAATGTTGGCAGTATGTACTGCACATATGAAGTCATATTCACTTATATTAATGATTGCACATTGAATCATTACAAATTGTGTCTGAATACCCACACGAAAACCATAAGCACAAATGATGTAATAAAATTTGAAATACTTTAGCCAGTGCATTAAAAAAATTACATAAATCTATAATAAATTGAGTGCACCTTCATATACTAAAACCATATAGTCATGCAAAGTTTTAGCATTGTACACCTGATAACAGATGAGTGATAGTGATGACTTTAATAATTAATACATTTAGGAGGCTCACCTGTGTAGTGTGTGCAGGTATCAAAAGGAGCGCGGAGTTAAATGCAGTTCTCTCGACGTGGCAGGCCAGCAGGCAAAGGCCTGGCTCCCTCTCTTATGTTTACGCATCCTGTCCGAGATAATATCTGTCGCTATCAAACACAAACATCGTGATCAAAAATCGAGTGTCCATTTTTCATTCGCCAGGTGCCGTGTGATAATATCGATCCTCAGGATATCAGCGTACTAATACATCGTTAATTCTTTGGCCTATTTTTTTTGCTAGTGTTTTGTTTCTTGTCTGGATTGCTCTTTAGTTTAGTAAATTTTGCTCATTGTCACTAGCTGTAGATGAATGACGCACTTAGTGCACCCCTTACTTCTGCAACATAAAACGTTTATATTTACTATGATGTCACGTGTTGTTTTGTTACAATAATCACTATGACTTGCAAGGGCACAAAGATGAAAGAATATCTTGGAAATCCATACCCGCCCCTCCGCGCTAAATGGGTCGATGGCGCCAAACAAACGTCACCCGGACAAGGGTGAAATACACGCGCGCCATGCTTTTTTAGAGCCGCCACTAGTATACTATCACGCATCAACAAGGAAATATTGAACCAACTCTAAATCCGTAGGTATCTGTGTTGACACAATCGTTGAGAACTTACGAGTTAGAAACGGTGCGATACAATTTCACAAGAATATGACAAGATTACATGATACACTTTCACTGATGTTGCGCGATGCACTTCCGCGTGGATGAGATAAAATCTATGCTAATATTTTGATACTCACCCTTAGTAGTTTATATGGGGAAATGATCATGATAGTTTCTACACACACACACCCCACATGAAAAAAAACATGGCAGCCGCGAGTGAGAGTCAAAAATCACAATTTGCGCAACGCCGTCAAAAGATCGGAATGACGTCTCGTTACCGACCAATGGGAGGGCTTAATTTTTTAAATATATCCAATATGGCCGCCCGCGGGCCCGTGATGTTATGAGTACATTGATTGACTCTCGTGATTCGCTCGAATGTGTGTCTGGCGCGTGGTTGGACGACAACGCGCATAACAACCAATCACGGACGTCATTTTACGAAGATTGCTGACAAAATGGACACTTTCGCGCCATATTAGAACCGCCAAATTTTAAGTTTGTATTTTTTTCGGAGGCTTTTTGAAATTTGTGAGCGTTAACAAAACTAGTTTTTGCGAATACACATCTACAATTCTACATTTTATAGGACAATGGCACTTATGTCAGCTGTCCGTGAAAAAGGTACAGATTGAAATGAAATATGACAAGTTAAGTCCGGGCAGATAAATTTAATAATGCATTTTAATATAAGATATATAAATTTATTGAAATGTATATTTATAAACCATTACGTGAAGAGCGTAAAATCTTGCTCATTGTACCTTCTCCACGAAGTATGACAGTTTCGTAGGAGTGTAAAAAGAACTACGTAAAATTAGTTTTTGTACATGAATTCTGATCAAATCAAAATCAAATCAAATTAACTTCACGCTGTATCCCGTATATAGCAGGGTAACCTAGTGACACTCCGTTCCGCACTTTCTGCCGAATTCTGGAAGCATTGCGTGTTAAGTGGCAGAACAAACGCACAGACTAACAGACTAAAACTTAAAAAATCATGTCCCATGATAAATTTCCCCAATAATATTTTTTCTCATCTACAGACAGAAATCAGTATTATTATACTTATAGATTTGTACCTTTTTAATTTCATTTTAATTTTCGCTTATTACATTGGCTTTACCACTTCGAACCTATTAAACATATCAACATAAAGGTTGTAGATTAAAATTCTATGTGGCGTATGCTAATATTTTCTGTATGTTGAAACAGAACAAAATCTTTAAATATTTTATTAGAATTTATTATTCCCCCTATTTTTATTTCTTTTATCAAGCTTCGTACGAACACGTGCGAATACAATTTATAATTTTATATAACAACATAACATAAATGTTAGATTACTTTCCTTATAAAATTATAAACAATTTACTGCCAAAATTTTTTCAAAGCTTACAGAATATGATAAAATAAATGTAAATAAAACAAATATTATACTCTTACGACATCTGTATTCTCTTATTAACATACAGCTTGTCAACACATTTATTCGAATAAAACTTTCATTTTACACATCACTTCTATAAATATGGAGGAAAACTTTGTGTTATGTTTGCTCTTTGGGATACAAAATTTGAAGTTATTCACAAAATGTACTGCATTTAATGCAAATATTAAAAAAGCTGTTTTATAAATTCACGCACATTTCTTCAGTATTATAATTATTTATAGTACTCGCCATATTTAGGTTAGCACTACATGCCTACATTTGCTTCATTTTTGTTTGGTATATTTTGTACCTTGAAGGTACAAAATATAAGATATTAATGGATTTATTAAAAAACATAAAACTAACAAAGAGTACACTCTGTACAGCCAGTCACAAAAAAAAACAAAACACCAAAAATATGAACTTTGAAATGGAAAACAATTTGTGCTAATACTTAAAACCAAATAAAACTAAAAACTACCGATCATTCATCACAGAAATGCATAAACAATAACAATAAATCTCTGAATGAATAAAATAAAAAAAAACACAAATACCAAGACTAAATTTGTACGGTGTGGAATTATAACTTTCATTAACTATATACATATAAAATAATTATTACAATATAATAAATATACTTTATAGCATAGTAAGAATTGTATGTAATACAAAAATGCTTATTGTCATAAAGATCGTGTTAGAGTGCTCTAGTGAAAAAATTCGAAAGAAATATAGGGTACTTGACTATTATGTAATAGTGTGTATCTTAATTTCTTTTAAGTATGTAACTTTTGAGACAATGTTTTTGTAATTAATTCGTTTTTGTAATATTTTGAAAAAACACCCGTTCTACAGATTTAACATTGAGAAATCATATTTATAACTGATTTACTATTTCCAACAATTACATATCGAAATTAAAGTTCAATAAATTTTAAAACAACGTTTTTCATGTACAAAAGACAGCAAAAAATTGCTTTCTTATTTTATATATTTCTGATAACCGATAAGATAAAAGATCACTATAAAATAAATAAACATTATATCATTTCATGTAAAATATACATTGTTGTTATTATCTTAGAAATATATATTTTCTATTTGATAATATTAAAAATCTGTCAAAATAATCAAATACCCAATATTATCAATATATTGAACACCAAACAACTCCACGCAAATTTACCAATGTAAAATTGCAGGAAAGCATATCTTAACCAATTCATATTGTATACACATTATACCTTCTAGAATATTGTAGTTCATTTGTCTTAATCTATGAAAAAATGTGATATAAATACGTGTATATAAAAAAAAATATTACTTTAAATCAAGTAAGTTATTTATTAACTTACTATAACTTTTTTTTGTTAGTTTCACACATGTATGTTCATACTTTGTAGTGTCCCCGGAGCAAGAGGAATAAAAAACATTTTATTCTCCATAGTGTTTACAGTCAGACACTCTAAGCAATTAATCTTAATATTCTTAACTAAATTTAAATTATTTCATAAATAAAAAAAAACAATTATTTATTTTTAACCTGCAACATAATATCCTTTTGTTTCCCCAAAAAAACCTGACAGCTTTAAAACAGTATACATACATTTCATCATATATTAAGAAAGAAACATTCTAGAAACTTCTCTATATCACTATATTTAACTATTATCCTGATATTTAATGGCTTTCCGGTCGTTTAGTGTTCGTGTCCTCCGTTTTAGTGACAATGTCTTCACTTTTGGGCATATTTCGTTGTTCTCCAAACTTTTCGACAGCTTTCTTCATCTCCCTACGTTTTTGAGCTTCCCGTATTATATCGAATAAACTCTACAATGAAAGAAACATGTATAGGAACATGTTGATTTAAAATGCTATCATACAGTAGTTATAATGTCCGATGCAAACCAGTCGTTAGTTTCAAGTCACACGCCTTAACCATTACTTAAATAATAACAAAAAAATACAAAATAACTAAAATTATAATATACTAGTGGGCCCGGACGCGGCTACGCCCGCGAAAATATAAGCCTAAATAATTAAAATAAGTTAAAAAAAAATAATAAGTGGAGATTTATTATTGAAAAAATATCTGAGTAACCGAAATGAACAAACAAAAGAAGTAAAAGTAACTAAAGGAAATTCTTAATATTAGAAAAAGTACCTAAAGTTTGCCGTGCGCGCGTAGTAAACATTTTTCTATATTAAATAATTATTCATTTTTGCGAACAATATTAAATAAAATCTCAAATGACTAAAATTACGATATTTTAAGTGTATAACATCGATATGGATAACCGAACTGAGATAAATTAATTATAAGCAGCAAATAATTATGTATGTAATGTATACAAATCTATATCGGCGCGCGTCATATATGCATTAAGCAAACTCACTTTGGGTGACGTTTTCTTAAAACAGCAAACTTTGCAAGCCGTTGCTTAGCAACGCGTAGCGACGATTGTTATTAACATGGCGGAATAAATTGCTTGTCAAATTAATTATTTTAATATTTTGGTATATATCGAAAATATTACAAATATGAGAAAAAAAAAGTATCCTATGTTCATCCCGGGACCCTCAAGTATCTCTATATGAGTATTTTATCACAATTAAATTAGCGGTTTGGCCCTGATTGCGTAAAGGACAGACAGACAGACAGACAGACAGACAGAGTTACTTTCGAATTTATAATATAGGTATGGATTACCTTTCCATCAGCCTCCCTACTTTTGTTCTGTTCCTTGGCGGCTTTGTCCAATGCCTTTTGTATCTTACTCTCAACTTCTAATATTTCCTCCTTGTCTAACAACTCTATTAGTTCCGCCATTTGTTTTTCTGATAGGTTCACGTTTTCATTACCTATTATTTCTAACATCTGCAAGTGTTATGTAATAATGTATTAATATTAAATGCGCCACGACGGCCCCATATTTTTATTTACATAACAAATAAAACAATTAATCAACAACTTATTACATACCTTCAAAACATCATCAATCTTCAATTGCCCATCGAAATCATCATCCAACCGTCCTAAAACATCCTGTATCAATTTCAACTTAGCCTCATCCGGAACCTTCTGGAGACTTTTAATGGAATGCATCAGTTCATCTATTTGTAT
The DNA here is from genome assembly GCA_000313835.2 of Heliconius melpomene melpomene. Classification (NCBI taxonomy): domain Eukaryota; kingdom Metazoa; phylum Arthropoda; class Insecta; order Lepidoptera; family Nymphalidae; genus Heliconius; species Heliconius melpomene. Next base: position 115,314 of record HE671431.1, on the reverse strand, counting down.
AAGTTGTTCTTTAGCCTTTTGCGGTTCTGATTTTGTTTGTTCTAGAGTGGTCTTTAAGGCTTTCTCTTTGCTCTCCAGTTCTATAAGAGCTGAGTCTAGTTTGCTTATCATGTTGTTTACTGCTCGGTATAATCTGGAAATAATTGCTTAAATTTGTTAATAATA
>HE671431.1:92694-115049 GCA_000313835.2 Heliconius melpomene melpomene | reverse complement strand
AATAAATATAATAATTATAATTATTAATATCAATTATTGTGTAATAAAATATTAAAATAAATAAAATGAAGTATTGAATTGTATTGTTTGCAGGTCATAATTATTGCTGAAACAGTTTGTGATGAAAATGTCATATCAAAACTTCGTACAAAATTTAATAAATACCTTCCTATATACTAAGTGCTGAGTATAAAATTAATTTTATAGGATCAAGAATCAATCACAATATTATTATTATATAAACACAATTTTTATATATGAGATTAATTTAGTGATTAAATACTCGTAAATTGCTGTGCACCTAGTATTGCTACTAACGTAAATAAACTCAGCACGCATGATTCATGTGTGGTGTGCGTACGACACGTGTTTTTTTTATCTTGTTAAGATAAGATATATATTTTTTATATCTGCATATAATCTCCAGCAAATTGTTAAATCGATATAAAACAAAGCGATAAAATCATTCAATTCTAACAATGACGCACTAGATCGGTTTACAAGATAGTAGGTATAGAACAAAAGAATAATAGTGAAACTAAACATACAGTTTTCATTTTCAATGCCGATAATAGAATTTTAAGGATTATTAAGTAATATTAAAAAGTTTTATATTAAAAAATCTAATGAAATTGTTTATAGTTTACATATATTGATAAGACACTCTATTCTCCACATTCCGTTCGTTACTTAAGTTTATTTTTGTAAGTTACTTAAGGTACTTAAGTTTATAGAGATGGCCTTTACGTACAGTGATGTACGTTTCTGTACGTTTCCCGAGTGGGAATCGAATCCCTAACCGTATCGAACACTGTCAGAAGATGTGACGGTCTCAAAAAAATGTTTATAATAAAACTTCGGCGCAGCGGCACAAGGATGTGACTGTAACGCGACGGTTGTGGGTTCGATCCCCACTCGAGGAATTAAAATATTTATTTACATTTATATTTTCATTTCTTCGCTTTGGTGTCGAGGCAAACAGCGGCGTTCAGTTCCACCACTCAACACGCATGCCTCGAGTGTCTTAACAATAGTTTCCCTTTGCCTCCCCTGCTGAGTGCGGGATACAGCGTGAAGCTGATTTTTACTTAAACAATAAATTGCATCACCTACTAAATAAAGGCCAACGCATACTAAATTGACCAAAAACCGTTTAAATACTATGTTCTGAAAATATAAATAATATTTTAAATTAAAAAATAAACGATCCTTATTCTTTAAAGAATAATAATAAATAAAAAATAATAATTTATAAGTTATTTCTTTTTACCCTTTATCAATTAATATGTTTGAAAATAATGTACAACAATACTAAAATAATATATTGTGAGCAGTACCCTTAAGAGCTAAGTCCAAGGCCACACTTATAACATAAATAGGAATGATGTACAATTATGACTCATCGGTTCATTATAGGTTTTTATTTTTAAATATATTGTATATATTTTTTTTATATTTAAAAGTAATGGTGAACAAATGATGTTATAATTGCATTCTCACTGACTCAACAAAATGCAAGAAATCAAAAAATATTAGAAAAAGCAAAAATAAATTGTTTACTGTTTATCAATAATATTCATAAAAAATTAAAATATAAATAAAAAATAGATACCTAGATGACACCCTCCAAAAATTATATTTAGAAATGTGTGAGCAAAATGTTGTTAAGAAGGACCACAAGAATATTGTATTATTTTTCGTAACTTATTTTAGTTTCCTACTGATTTCCTATAATAGGGATAGGCAAACGAAACCTAGAGTTAGAACACTCTTATCCCCCAAACACCGCATAATTTTCCCTGTGCCACGTTTTGTCTTCTTACCATAGCAAGTAACTGGAATTAATTTATTCCTCCAGGTGGGAATAGAACCCACAACCGTCGCGTATACAATCAGACACTGTGCCACATTTAATAAAATATAATTCTTTATTTACATACCTCCTAGCTCCTTTAGTAAGTTTAATGTCGGCCTGTTTAGTTTTCACAATCTCCTGCATTTCCTCCACATCCTCACTGTAGTCCAATAGTTCCGTTTTTAACTCTTGAATACTTTCCTTTTCTAAGAGCAGTGACTTCTTTTGTTCAGCTGAAATATATATTTGAATTCTTTTGTGTAATGTAGTTGAGATTTTGTTAACTATAATAGATGCTGATATTACCAATGATTGTGAGCCATATCTTATATGGGCAATTCGGAATAGTAATATGCTTGCTATATATAGTGATAAATCTCTACAAAGAATTTATGTTATTTTACTTTAATGATTAATTTTATTTAAGCATTTTAGAAAAATGTCCATATTTTCAAAACAAAACATTCCTGGTGCATAATTTAAAGTTTGAATTTCAAACATACATAATATACTATATACAGGGAGACATTTCCTAAATAAATTGTTATTTTATTACCAATCAATTTCATTTCTGATTTCCTCAATTCAACAGCAATATGGCAAGATAAATAAACAAACATGTCAATAAGTAAATAAGATTGAAAATAAAAACAACTTTTCTAGTTTATCTTTGATAAGAATTTTCCATACATACACTGAAGGCATCAGCATACTTAAAAGAAATACAAAAGTAACTCAATTAACCAACCTCTAAGTCTAAAGCTATATAATATATTAAAAATATACGTAATTCTTGATTGGTTTTGAAGTAATAATTAGTATAAATATATGGCATTTATTATGTCCAAATAGTCACAAACTATTAGTTTTATTTTATTTTCAATTGGGATATAAAGAAAATAAGTATCAAAAAGACTTAATAGTAGGTTTTAAATAAGTGCCCCTGCTATGCAAAATCATACTGCTATATAAAAATTCCAACCTTTTAGTTCTGTAAAAATAAATTACGTCAATGAAAACATATTTCGTAAAACAGTAACTCATAAATGTGAATAATTAAGAATAACAAACTATTCTAGGAAAGTGGGTAATTTTTGTACAAGTTCAAGGTATATGTACAGTAAAGTGGCTTGTTGCCAATGTCATTAAACTTTGCTAATTTCCTTAAAATCTTAGCTGTAAATTAAAATATTATAAAAAAAGCAAGTACAACTTCTTGTCATATTATAACATTTTTTTCTTATATAATTTAATTAACCTTAAAATTATCTTTAGGAATTTTAAATATATATTTTTCTATAGTTCAATGAACTCCAAGAAACTGTTCAGAGAAAAGAACAGTAGCTATAATGTGCACTTTCAAATGAACTATAAAACATTTTTTCTTCACACTGCATCCTGCTTATAACTGGATTGGTAAAGGGAACTTAATGTTAAAACACTCCATTCTCAGCTTTTCACCTGATCTCGAAAGATATCGCGTGTTAACTGGCAGAAATGAATACTGCAATGGTTGTAGCTATAATTTAAAGTGGGATGTATAAATTATTTTATTTCCTCACTTTGGTAACAATATAAAGAAACCATTAACACAAACAAAACTTACCTAATTTCTCTAAAGCATCCTCAATCACTTCTATATCTTTGCCCGACAGTCCTTCCTCAGTCTTTGGCTTAGGGGGATCTACTGCTAATATCGGGGCAGGATCTACCATAACAGGTGTGGTTTCCTCATCAAGTATTGGAGCTTTATCTTTAAGTTCCTCTGTCTCCCTTTTCTTGGCTTCCAATAATTGTTTCTGTTTCATTTCAAGTTCAGCTTCTAATAACTCTTTCTTTTCTTCTTTTATCTTTAATTCTTCTAGCCTAATCGCTTCCACCTTGGCCTATAATTAAAATATATACACATTTAAACATAAAATAAAAGAGTCCAAGAACAGTGTTTCATAAGAATGTTAAAATTTTATCCTTCTATATGCAGTGAAGCAAAAAAAATACATATAAATGATGATATAAATATTATATAATTAAACAAAAATTAATTAGTACCTTAAAATCAACTTTGCCCTCCTTTTCACCAATAGCTGCCTTAGTTTGCGTAGCAACTTGTTCGGGTAAGGCTGAAATTGTTGCTTTCAATTTGTAAGTTGTAGGCACATGTTCTGGTACCATTAAAGCTCTAGACAAAAGCAACAATGACGGTGGAACCTTCTCATTTAACGATAAATCTAACCAATTCCTCAATTCCTTTCTTAATCTTTCTTCAGATACTCCATAAGCTCTCATACCTCGCGCTCGACAAGCTTGTTGTAACTCACTAAAGTTCAAACTATCTACACCTTCTTTGGCTATCATTTTATCATCAGCTGCTAAGGATCGCAGCTTCATTTTTAAATTAAACCGCAATATAGCACTAGTACCAATAGTAGACACATTTAAAACTTTACATAAAGCTACTAAATGTGGCCGCTGAAGAGAGTCCAAAGTAATTTCATCTTCGAAAAGCTTAGAAAACTTCATTATTTCCTCGCTGGTTGCTACGTCACCGGAAGTTCGAATTTTACTGAAGAAACTTGAAAACTCCTTTGCAAGTTCGGAATGTCTATTACTAGCTTGTGGCGCCATCTGATCTAACGTTTCTTGGAAGAATTTCGCCATTTCTAATTTAATTTTCAAATGCTGTTTTAATTTTGCTTCTTTTTGACTCCTACTTTCAAATGTAGACGGCAGCATGTTTGGGAACAATTTAATAAGAAAAGGTAATGCAAATTCCAAAAAAGGCACAGCAATAATAACAATAAATGGCACCATTCTAAACAAATCACCAATGGTTGTGACTAAAAGTCTGTGTTCCCGACGACTTAACGACTGTCCTCTTAATATCTTGAAACACAATGATGCAGATATTCTTATTTCTATAAAAAGTAGCCTGAAGCCATGATAATAATGTCTTAACTCATCCATAATTCTTTCTTTTAAGCTTTTCTTTTTTTCCTCTTTCTTAGGAAGTTTCTCCTTTTCTTCAATTTCTTTTTTGATTGTTTCTACAGTGGCCTCTACTTTGGAAGATGGTTTTAAGGGCTCTTTCTCATAGTAATACTTACTTGTTGATATTGCTCTTACATAAGCAGGATAGAACACTTTTCTATTGAAAGGTTTCTGACTTATATCATGCTGCAATCCAATGGGTTGAGTTGTGTAATAAGATAATGACCTTGAGAGAGTGATATAAGGAAAGTTTTGATACTGCCTGGTCTCCCATAACAAAGCTGAAACACGGATAATGTTAATTACAAATTGTATTACCAATAATTTATATTATATAAACGTACACAGAGAAAAATAAAATATCGTGACATTCAATGAGTTATCATTGTTGGTGAAATTTTAAGCAAGAGTGAAATGTTGATTACTTTTGAAAGAGTAAATATATAAAACGATTATACTTAAGTATAATAATTTGTGTCAACACAAAGACATTTTAATAATTTTACGCAAAATATATTACAGTTGCGACAACTCACATTTAAGACAACAAAAACTTAGCTTATAACTAATTAATTTATTTAAAAAAATACTTTTCGCAATTACTTAAATTTTAAATGTACTTATTTATTAAATTATTTCATAAATTTTAAAAAATATCGATGAAATCATTCTATCACTCAAATCATACAAAAGGTTATAGTATTATACATTATTAAATATATGAGCATAAGTAATTTTTTCCTACTTACTTGTGTTTTTCAAGCACCGGCAACGATTCATAACAATTCTGTTCATTTTGTCTTTCTTATTTATAGTATATTATGAAAATCAGAAAAATTAAAAACAAAATCAACCTTTAGGCACCATGACAATCTAGAAGAACATAAGTTTTATAGATTATCTATGCCAAAGGCAATATAAATTATGTGAATTTTTATTTAAAAATATTTATAGTTTATATTTGAATTTTAATAACAATAAAATATAATTTATATTAATAAATATATTATAAAAATTAATAAGTACCAGTATTAAAAGGAACTATTATAAGTTTTAATTCAATGATTGATTAATATTTTCTTTCGTATTACTGTTATTATGGCTTACCTAAATTAACAACTTAGCTGTTTTAAATATTTAGGATATACTCTGAAATTAAATTTTTCAATGATCATATAAAAATAATTTTATAATAAACCAGAATTTACAAATATAAAATTACCTGAGGCTGGTCATGGCGCAGAGGCACAAGCATATGACTGTAAAAGCGACAGATTTTGAGTTCAATTTCCTCGAGAAAATTAGATATTTAATATTTTTCATTTCTTCGCTCTAGTGTCGATGCAAAGGGCAGCGTTGAGCTCTGCCGCTCAATATGCCCACTACGCTTCTTAGGCATGCTAAATGCGGGATATTGCATAAAGTTGAAAAAACAACCTAATAATATAATTTAGTCTTGTTATATTTTTATATATTTTATAATGTGCAATGAAGTAAATCATATTTTTGATCTGTGGAGTGTGGTCTATCCATCCATCAACTGTCAAACAAACGAAAGAGTTATACTCTATAGAGTAAGTTCCTCTGACAGAAACTTAGTAATAATAATTTTATACACGATCTAAATATTTTATTAGTTTTGACACTCATTTATGAATTAATATAAATGATATTTTTTCGAAAATACTTAATACCATGCAAAAGATATTTGGATAAGACCTTGCTCAGTCCAAATAGTAAGTATATACATTTTTGATACGAATTGTTCATTTTGAAGGTTATTTATTTTTTAATTACTTTGTTTTCTGAATAAAACTTTACGTTTTAACGTTTATACTTTTTTAACTTATGTATTTATAATTTTCGATATATTTTATAGCTGTATATAATATATGAAATGTATTCTTTAATTTACAGTTTCATTCATAAATATGTCTTATTATTCAAAAACTGCAAAGAGTGAAGCGAAAAGAATTGTTTGGGTTGATTTAGAAATGACAGGTTTAGATATAGAAAAAGACCACATATTAGAAATAGCGTGCTTAGTTACTGATGCTAATTTGGATATAATAGCAAAAGGACCTAATATAATAATACATCAGTCTGATGAGATTCTTAAAAATATGAATGAGTGGTGTATAGCTCAGCATGGTGAGGTACGTATAGGAGCATAATATTTGTTAAATAAAATTATTTAAGCATTGTTTTCCAATCTATCCACATCCAATTGGCTATTCATATTATATTTGGATAACTGTCTCGAAGGAAGAAACATAGCAACATGAGGGTAAAACTAGACAACCTAAAGGTAAACTGCATTGATGATAACAAAACTATGCTGTTTACCTTCAAGAGCTATAGCTCATTATGTTGCCATTGTGTTGCAATGACACAGTGTCTGACTAACACCGTGGTAGTGTGTTCAAGTAAGGTAATGAGAGAAAATGTGGTATTCAGTTCTGCAACTTAACACACAATATCTTAAAAATAAGTATATATCGTGAAAAATTAGGGAATAAAGTATTAACATTGGGCTATCTAGCATATCAGCATGAAGCTAAGAAAACAAATATAATATATTTTTTAAGTTAAGTTTAATTTAGAATTTTTTTAATTTCATATTTATTATTCTAGACTGGATTGACCGAAGCTAGCCGTCGCTCAAAAACATCATTAAAAGATGCAGAAAAAGAAATACTTACATTTGTTAAATCACATGCACCTGAGAAGAAATGTCCGTTAGGAGGCAACAGTGTTTATATGGATAGACTTTTCCTTAGAAAATATATGCCTGACTTGGATTCTTATTTACACTATAGAATAGTTGATGTTAGCACTATAAAAGAGTTAGCTAAGCGTTGGTATAGAAAGGAATACTCAAACCTACCACAAAAAGAATTTCAACATAGATGTTTGAGAGATATTGAAGAAAGTATAGAAGAATTAAAGTATTATAAGGAAAACATATTTAAGCCATCTATTTAATAACCAGTGTGAATAAAGTTCATACACAAATATTGTATATAGTATGTGTATAAATAAAGATTTAGTACTACTTGTTAATTAATATATTATTTTAGACACATTATATGGGATATATGGGATATTCTTTGTATTGTTATTGCTTATTTTAACTTTTCTTATGTTAGATACATGATAAAGTTATTTATGCTTATAATTGTACAATAATAGTTTTTAAAATGTGTATAAAGTTCCACACTGCCTTTTTATCTTCCTCTTGGCATTCAGTCGTCCAGAGTCTGCCTTTCTACTCAACCTACTCCACTTTGAACAGTCTTTAACATCCTCAGAAGTTAGACCATTGTGTTTCATTTCCTGCGTCACATCCAACCACCGCTTCCTTGGATGTCCGGGAGGTCTCGCTGGAGGGACTGATATAGTAAGGCACTGGCATCCGACATAGTTCTAAGGTCGGCGCGTAACGTGGCAAAACCATCTCAGGCGGCGCTCGTGGGGCTTATCTGCTACGTCACGACGTCCAAGACTTCCTCTGATGAATGTGTTACGTATGCGGTCAGACCGCATTACGCCAACATCCACCTCAGCAGTTTGGGCGGTATTCTAGGAACGAAGACTACCAGGCATTGCTTATCCGGCTATATACATTGTGATCGAAGCCTCCAGATTCGTGCATAACGGATCCAAAGTACCTGATCTTTTCCGATCTAACGGCTGGATTAGGACCTATATAAATAGTAGATAACTTTTTATTCTACGGTTACCTGTGATAGTAACAGAAACAAAAAGTTCTGAAAAAAGTAAGCTCCAAAAGCGTCGCCTGAGATAGGTACTGTGGCCACGTTGCGCACCGGTTTATGGACTATACGTTAAACAGTAACCATTTGTTAAAACAACTATCCAGCTAAGCTATTAGTTAAGTACCTACCTCTTACAATAATGATATTTTTGTAAAATGATTAGAAAAGAGACGGAGAACATTAATAAATTTGAAGTTTTCAGTTTGTTTTTTAAGCCTTAAGTAAGTATTGGATTAGCCAGAAATCCGTTCATATAATGCTATTCGCCGAATATAAATTCCGGAAAGTTTGTAACTTCTGTGCACATCACGTAAGTAAGTTTTAAAGGTAATGGTAATAGATATCTATACATATATAAAGGTGTAAAGTTCAACTAATTAACATTTATTTGTTTTTAAAGTTTTTATGTGCAATCTATTTAAGTAAATTATATAACGCATATGGAAATTTATATAGGTGAAATTAACTAAATCGTGTATGAGTTATGGAGGCGCCGAGGCACTGACGAAATATAAAAAAATTGATTGCTCAAAGGTTTTTTTTTTATTAAAGCGATCGAATCGAGCGGGGGTGGCGAGCGAGTTAAACAGCAACAACTCGTACCTACTATCAGCTACATTTCGTTCAAAAAGGGAAAAAATCACTGACTATATATATTTATTTATACAAACGTAACGATGTATGAAATCAAAGTTTGTTTATACTCGTACGCGGTACGTCTACCCTGGCCCTGGGATTGATTAATGTATTCGCCGCGATCAAAGCATTTTATTATCGGAGATCACTGGGTTTTTCCTGGCCAATGAACATCTCACTGGATCACTTTCGCATAAAGAGACACGGAGAGAAGTTTTTTTTAAATAAATAAAATAATAAGTAAATGTAAAATGTATAGTAAGTGTAAATGGTATAGTATGGAAATTGTGTGGTCTATGCAGCTGCTACATTCTTAATAATAACAAATGTACTAAGTCTTGGTAAACAGCGTTATTTATGACATTAAGGAGATAGAAGAACAAAAAAGAATCAGAATTTTTCATGTCTATAATTGCTTTGTGTGTGATAATAGATATAATTTTATTGAATGTTCATTACAATGAATAAATGAAAAAATCATATTATGTGATATACTTACTTACTTGCGTACGTTTAATCTATAAATATATAAATAGTCTTGCGTGATCCATGATTGACTGAGACTAAAGCTTTTACAAATTCGCAGAGCTCTGAAGTATATAATGGCTGATCCAAGACGTTAATTTTGCAAAGTTTCTTGATTGTTTCATTTTGAATTTGAATTACTTACTTAATGATTTTTTTTCTGTTTCTTTGATACCGTCGTATAGCAGGTGCCGTGTTGTTGGCCATTGTACAGTCGCTTAATTGTTTTTGATGTGTGAAAATTCATAACAAATTATAAAATGATAGTTAATACGATATTTAATTTTCGTGGTTATTACCTATACATATATACTAATACTTACCTATACATGATACTTTGGATAAGTTCATCCATCACGTCAAGGTTGATAGGTAAATCCCAAATCCTCGCTAAGGAAAACAGATATATTCCTAGAATGATTCGCGAGGCCATTTACTTAGATACAAAAACTATCTTTATTTTAATAGGTCGCCACCTTCGACCCACTCATAAAGTCATTGAAGTCTCCACGCACTATACTAGAAGGCATGATTACTAGGACTAAGTAATGGCAAAATATTCGAAACGTCGGATTTCCAAAATTAAATATACGCGATTAATCCGAATAAAGCTAAAGCTTTACTTATTTAGAATGCAAAATGTTATACATTTATTTAAACATTGAATATAAACTAAGAATACAGTTTCTCTATTTCTAATTCTCTTAAATATTAAATGCTTCGTGGCAAAACTACCTACTGAATAAGAAAAACGTTGGAACTTCAAATATATAAACATACCTTAAACAGAACTCGTTTTAATTTTCCATCTCACTTGATTGATTAAAATCCGTATTGCAGATATTTCAGCGTCCGTATTTCACTTCGGCTTTTATCTGAAGCAACTTTTGTCTTGTTTGTCAACACCTCGACACCGCGACGCAAGAACAAAAGTCATGACGACTACGTCTAAGAAAATATTCATTGTTTATTGTTCTCTATACGAGGTAGGTACGGTGGCTGGTAACTGGAGGAACTCATTAAGGTGTATAAAATATAATGGACTTGCTAAGCTTGCTTGCCTGCAAGGTTAAGTAATTAAAGTTTTGATTGTGATTTAAATATTCTTTTATATTAAGTCCATAAATGCATATAGATTTAGACTTAGATTACATTTATTAAACGTAATGAACTTGGACTGTAAGATGCTTTTTAAATGTGCGGTAATAGGTACTTTTGTATTCCTTAATAATGTAGCGTTAAATTAAGTGTTAAAAAAGGCTTCACGCTGTATCCCACAGATAGTATCGTTGGCAGAGAGAACTTAGTGTTAAGACATTTTGTTCAGCACTTCCCGCCTAATTCTCAAGACATTGAGATACGGAAGCCTGTTGAATTGCGGAACTATATACTGCACTTTATCTTATTACCAGAGCGAGGAAAATAATATTACTCATACTTATTTGAGGGATTGGTAAAACCTACAACTATCGCTATCTATCTATATTTTATAGTCAAACGCCTCGACAGCTCCAAGATTTTTTTAGAGAAATATAAAATACTAGCGGACGCGCGCAGCTTCGCTTGCGTATTTAGGGGGTGAATTCTAAAGAACCATGAAACACACGTTCAATTAAATATTTTTAAGAGTCAAAATTTCAAATTTTATAATAATCGGTGGCGTTTTAAAGATGTTTCTATACAAACTTTCAACCCCTTATTTGCACCCTTAGGGAGAGAATTCTAGAAAACGATGAAACACGTGTTCAATTAAATGCTTTTAAAAATCTAAATTTCAAATTTTATAAAAATTGGTGCCGATTTAATTTTTTTCCCATACAAACTTTCAACCCCTATTTCTCCCCTTTAGGGTTAAAATTTTTCAAAATCCCTTTATAGTGGATGTCCAGATTACGAAAGTAAACATCTGTCCAAATTTGACGTTTCTATCATCAGCGGTTACGGCTGTGCGCGCGTCTTACCTCAGTCAGTGAGGACAAGTCCTTTTATATATATAGATTATAATACATATAAGTATGTAGATATTATTGTTTAGTTAGTGTGTGTGTGTGTATCATAATATGTAGGAACAGCTGTTTTGTAGGTATATAATAAAGTTGTTCCTATTCCCATACACAAAGGTAATTCCATTTGAATATGCGGAAATCGACAAAACGATTATGATAAATGACGTTAGACGCGGAAGGAAGAGCGTGTCCTGTAACTATAGAGGATTGTTCGTAGTACGCTGTAGAGTCTATAGAACAGTCGTAATTCATAGTGATTTATATATGTAGACGTACATATCTCCTTTTGTTAACCTCAGACATTTCTCGTAATGTATATGTTGTTGTAGTTATACCTATTTAGTATTAAAACCTCTATTTCAAGTGAGGTATCAGATGAAAGGATTCTGGCTAAGCTTAAATTTCAATAAAAGCTCACGGCCTCAATTTTGATTTGAGCTCATATTAAGCACCCGAAAACAAACGTTATATGTTCTTGATATATATTTCAAGCACAATTTACCAAATAAAGAAATCATAAAAAAAGATTTTCACCAATTTCATCATATCATGTTATTCGATACTAGGAGGCGCGGTCTACATATTAGAATCTATCGTGATTTAATAGCTTTTAGTAGGATATCGTATGTCAGGCTTGCGAGCCCGAGGCGGCGGTATAAAAGTCCATTTGGGATATTATTCCGGATTTTTGCTACATTAGAAACATTTTATGGATTGATATAAAAAATAAGCGTTAAAATCAACAATCTTTTATATAAGATATGTACTTTTCTTTCCTAATACAAATTGAAGCAATAATACCAAAGAAAAATTGTAAAATAAACATCAGAAAGCAAAGGCAGGCTTAATACAGTTACTTGTAATTGATTTTCCGAGCAATATCAGAGCCTTTCACTGGGCTTGAATTTTTAAACTCCTCAGTACGACTAGAGATGCCGAATGAAATACCTACATTTCAGGGAACCTATGAAAGTGATAGTTTCCTTTTTTTGTATCGTGACGACAGTCTTTTTAACCCCTGACGCAAAGAAGTTTGACGTGTCTGTCCGCCTGTCTGTGCTGCCGTACCTCCTAAAATAATGAACCGATTGAGTGTATCTTTTTATTCGAAAGCCTCGAATTATTTGTTTAATCTTGCCAAGATGAGGTAGTCACATTGGGGAACTCTGTTTGGGACAGAGGATTCGAGCGGGTTAAGCGCATTAAAACCTCACGGCGCTTTTTCTTATCCACCACCAACCAGGGCCATGGAGAGGGGCAGAGGATTCTTCTGTGAAGACCGGCAAAAGTGACGGTCTACTTACTATTAATTTGTTCTGAAACTAAAACTGGTATATTTATATATGTAAATATTTTTTCTTGCATATTTATTGAGTTGTTAACTAATTAAAACTCAGTAAAGTATTTCTAATTATTAAAATAATTTAGCATTTAAGGTAAAGTGGATTTAAGTCACATTTTCTTGAATATCTGTCCTTCTCTTTAAATTACATATGATGATGATGATGATGAAATATCATCATTAATATAAACGTGAAGCATTACATTTTTCTTTTTGGACAGTAAATATTAATATATAATATTATTCTTAACATGTACGTTCGTCCGGTGTTGTTTGGATAAAATTTTAAACTATATACCTAATTCAATTAAATTGAAGGGCTTATACAAGCAGCTTCATAATTTTAAGTAAATAAGGGGAAGCGGACGTTAGAGATTACACTGTTTAACGCTTACCGAAGTTGCCTTTAGCAATCAAAGTTGGTAAACCTCAACACTTTCAAATTGAATGAACACTATTTGTAACTTCTTCTTCGTGTCAATGTTTGGAAAGTACAAATTGAATTTTGCCAGTGTTTAGTCACTCGACTGCATTATCCCTAGCTTTTGTCTTGTCTTACTTCATCGTAGAAAATGTTGAACGAACCTTTAGAGCAGGAGAGCAAGTGTGATCCGTGAAAGTGTTTCAATTTTTACATTTTTAATTAAAAAATATATATATTTGAACTAATACAAAACCTATTTAAGTCCAATACCTATATATTTCCATGTACGAATAGAATACATGGATGCATGTACCTATAAATAATATATAGGGTGAAGTGGTTTTAAACTAAATATAACTATATCTACCTAGTTACTATATATATCTAGTGACCTTCCATTTTTTATCATAAGGGCAAATGGAGTAGACATTTTATTCATTAAGCCGACCTGAATTACGGATGAGTACTTACACAGTCACGTGTGAAGAACGTGAAGAGCCGATCATATTTAGAGGTGCTTTTTTAGATGCATCTCTCACATTAAAGTTTCGAGGCACAGATTTTAACTTCTTTTTTAGCTAGCATTTTGCATAGGTCAGTATGTTAGGCTAAGGGAACCCAGTGTTAAGATACGCTGGTCAGAAGTTGCGAAACTCAATACAGCGCTTTTTCTTATTACCGGAAATAGGAAAAAAAACTAATTCATTCCCTCAAGTCAGAGTTAAACCCACGACCGTCGCGTTTAGTAGGTAGCACGCCACGACGAGCTCTCAAATTCAAAGATATCCTGTTTCCTCCTTTCGCTACTGTAGGGATCTCAGTCCAATCAATTACATTCATATGTATCTTTTCATTCGTTCTAACGTTTTTTATCAAAAATATCTAAATTCCTTCACTTAATTTTCAAATATTTGAATCTGCAGTTCAAGTTATTTGGACATACCATTAAATATCAAGTTGAATAATAAAATATTCTCTCCCACACGTCAAGTTTTTATAAAAAATATTTTTTTTTACAAAAAATATTTCAACTGTAATTATAGCTTCCAACTTTTCCGCTACAAATTTGTATAAGGGATCGATGTTACTAATTGCTGAGAAAAAAGTTCGCAGATATAAATATGTACGCAGGACTTCTTAATTATAGCCTGATAAGCCAAAATCGATTTTGGCCCTAAATTTACTAGGGAGAAAAAAATATTAAATTACGCAGATTGGCGCAGCGGCACAAGGGTGTGACTGTAACGCGAAGGTTGTGGGTTTGATCCCCCCTTCGAGGAAGTGAAATATTTATTTACGTTTATATTTCTTCGCACTTATGTCGAGGCAAAGCGCGGTTGAGTTCTGCCACTCAACACGCAATGCCTATCTCAACACTAGGTTCCCGCTGCCTACTACTACACTGCTGTGTGCGGGATACAGCGTGAAGCTGATTGAATTGATTTATAAAAATCTAAAATTGATATTTAACATTGCGTCCAAAACATAATTTATATCGATATCTTATTTATTGAAATTTCTCTAATACATTTTTTTATTTTGTACTTTTTAAATGATGTCTAAATCCTCATCCTCCTCAATATTCGTAAGTATATTTTTTTTTACTTACACTTTTTACTCCAATGATCGTGACATTGGCGAAGTCAGTATTTTATGATCAACAGGCACGCTCGAACAACGTAAACAAATAAAGAAATCTTGTCTAACTTTTCTGTTGTTGTACGACTAAAACCTTTTTCGTGTTTTAATAATATAGGGACTGAAACTACTTTTTAAAATATATAAACAATACCTACTCATTACTGATACTGTTACGTGATTGAGACCTTTATTTTTGATAATTTAAGACGTCATATTTCTTTTATGAGTGAAGATTCGCGCATTTTCTCGTATTGCAGAGTAGGCAGAAGGAATAAATACTCCGTTCTCCACTTTCCGCCAAATTTTTTTCAAACTCAAACTCCCGCTTCGTCAATCAGAGCAGAAGTTTGAAAATCGTGTGAGTGGGGATCGAATCGACAACCTCTGCGTTTACAATCAGTCGCGATTTCACTGCGCTACGACGACCTCTACTTTTTTGTGCGCATTTTTATTACAAAGTTCAGGAGTAAAAATAAAATGTGACATATATTTATTATAATAGAAAGCAGCAGAAAATGTAATAGCCTTTGAATAATTATTATATAGGTGAAAAATAAAACAAATACATTTTTTATAACTAAATTTATTCTCGGAACTATCAATTAAAAATTTCTACGATAGTTGTCAAGACCAGCTTAAACATTTCACCTAGACAAGAATTCAAATAAAATTAACATTAGTAATAACTTTTCATATATTATTCTTATTTCGTATTCTCTAACAGATTCCTATGTATTTGCTATAAAGAGATAATAAATACCATACAATAATACATATACATAATTTTCTTTGGTTCAGTATAATCTTTCAGTGTAATATACAGAAATCATAGTTGTAACGAAATTTCGAGCTCTCGACAGAAAATGGCCTACTCTATAATCATTTTTTTTAAATATCTTATTCCTTATTACTTATTGTAAAGAAAAGTATAAATTTGACAGCTAAACTCAGAGATAACAATTAAGTTAATATTATAATCGACGACGCAACGGTGTATTTAAGTATTTGACCGATAACCTGTTACCGCCAATTAAAATCTTTGAGCGCAACTGTAAAATCTAATTTGTACAAAAAATAATTAGTGTTAAAACGTAACCTTGATTAAATTTATCACTTTATGCATTTATTGCTTGGTTTCTGATAGAAATTGTGTAAAAACATAGACTATGTATAAAAAACAATTTGATACCCATTGAATCTATGGAATTAATTACATTATTATAACAATATAGAAAAGAATATTTGAATGTAAATTTTAATAAATCGCGCATGAATTCTCAAAATTCTTTTCTATTTAAAAATTATATCACAAATAGTAAGTGTACAGTAGGAGTAGTCTCTTATAATATAATATTAACAAAATGCAAAAGAAAAACCTCACTTTAAACATTTGCCAGATCCAATTACGAATAATATAACATTATAATAAAAACTAAAATTGTAGTTAAACAAATTCACAAGTGTCTATCCACAATTTCATTAAGTTAAAGAATGACCTTCATTTTCATTACCAAATAAAGGCAAACTCCATTAGAGGCAGTCAGCTTTGTTAGTCTCCACGCTGCTTTACGCTTTTTCCCGCACTAACTACCCACTCAATTTCTGAAATATTGCGTGTTAAGAGCGAATAACCTAAATACAATCATTCTCCCAGTGGGGATCGAGCCGACAACCACCGCGATTACAGTCCAACGCTGACCCACTGTGCCACGAAGGCCTCCAAGCCAGGTTCGTGTAATAAGAACGTAAATTACAAACTTCGCGTCCCTGTGTTTTTCAACAAGTTGTGGAAACTTTATATATATGCTAAAACTAAAGTAGGCAGTAAATTTCAGCAAAGGAAATTCCTTTGCGTGACACACTGAAGGTATATTCTAAGTTCATTATAAATGCGAAGAGCGTAACAGTCCCTAATGGCTTGAGTAGACATCATCTAGTATATAATATTCATAGCGATATATCTGTAGAACCAACCATGGGCGTATCTAGAGATATTTTCGAAGGGGGCCCGAAATTCAGCTTTGAACAGATCTGTTCGTATTACTATTTTATTTTTTTGAGGATTTCATGTTTGTTAGTAAAATTTCGGGGGTGGACACGGACCATCCGGCCCCTCTTAATCCTACGCCCATGCCCATGCCCATGGATCCAGTTAAATGTTCGTACAGATTTCTTATCTAAAACCACTATTACAAGATGAAATGTATTTGAAGCGGAGATCGCGGCCATATTCCATGTTAAAACATAATTAATATTTAAGTATATCTTGTTTAATAAACTAAATAAGAATAGTTTATTTATTTTAAAGTAAAATGATAGTTTTTTTCTTTATCCATGAAAAGTAAAAACTCCAAAGTTATCTTGATATTTTAGAATATAAACTAATAAATATTACATAGAAGAAAAATATAGCATTTCAATTTTCGCAAACCCCACAGCGATATACCGAGTGAAAACGTAATATGCGAAAATGGAAGCTTAACACTATTTCGTAGTCTAATGATATGGCTACGATCGTAAATTCGATGTTGGCCTCACGCCTATGCAAATAGCCGGGAAGTTTTCAAGTAGCAGATTAAATCGCTACCGCTGAGAATGGATACAACAAACTCTTATCTAAAATACGAAAGTTAGACGAGAAAAGCTATAATTTTTAACTTTTTCTTTCTCTACTGACACTCGACTGATCATTAAACGGGTCTTATCTCTTTAGGAAACTTTTAAATTACGGCCTACGGCGCAGCGCTCGCTGCATTCACTATTAATTATTTAGGTACTCTGTTTTCGCGCGTTTTAAAAATTGCAATAAAAAAATTCTGAAAAAAAAAATCAAAATTTCCTTATATCTATAAAGAGGTATAAATGACTAAAGAGTAGAAAATGGATTGATCACAACACATCGGTCAGTACATATAGAAATCGGATTTCGTCTAAAGTAAATTTGATTTACAAAACTAAGTACAGTACAGTGGGGCTAAATGTATGAAATATACAATTTACTCGAGTTCATTAGAAAATTTCGACGTTTTATTTGAAAATATTACGAGACTCCAAAATACATCGTAAGATAAAAATTATTTAAAAAATAGGGGATACATTAGAAATAGTTCTATAACAGTAGACAAGTTAAGATCTAT
This sequence comes from Heliconius melpomene melpomene, assembly GCA_000313835.2. Taxonomy (NCBI): domain Eukaryota; kingdom Metazoa; phylum Arthropoda; class Insecta; order Lepidoptera; family Nymphalidae; genus Heliconius; species Heliconius melpomene. The sequence goes on along the minus strand of HE671431.1, from coordinate 96,716 downwards.
GTTAACTACTATAATATTTATACATTAGTCTATTACATTTAACTACTTATTCGATACATGAATACAGTTAAGTTCGCTTTATCTACATCTATTCCTATTTAAACATGTCTTTATAATCATTTTTCATTTGATATTAGAATATCTGTTACATATAAGGTATATTATTATTTGTATTCTATTTAAATGTAAAAAATAATTGGTTAGTGGGAAAATTTATGCAGAAGAGTAAATGATACGAGTCTATTAGGTATGTTAAGGCGTGATGTAAATATAAGAAGTTCTAGTTCCAATCCCTTTCCCTTCTACCATTTTCTTATTTCATTGCCGAGTATTTTCAAAGTTTTTTTGATCACGATGTCAGTCAAGCTCATTGCTCGGGACAAGCGCGAGGAATTTCAGTATCACATTTGGCAGAGGTGTTACTCACGTACGAAAACAAATTCATTGTAGTGGTTCCAGCGATTTTCCTCAGAATCTACGCCTGGTTTCAGTTCGGCGGCGCCCCCGGCGGTGCCACTGCCACAGCTGGCAGTCAGCTTAAACCCTTGTTCTTGCAGCATATCAAACGCTTGCTCGATAAACGAGTGCTTAAGGAAAAATCGTGACGTGTACCTGTCGGCCAGGCCGTGGTCGGGGTCGCGGGATTCATTCAAAGTTTCTCCGAAGACATCGCGACATAGTGTTACTTTTCCACAAACAAGGATACGCGACAACTTGCGGAACTTGACGTCAGCGAGGCCGTCGCGGCCGAAAGCGAAGCTTCCGCGGTATCCCACGGTGATACATCCACGCTCTCGATTGGGAGGCTTGGGGTCGGCGTCTCGCACGGCGGCCTCGAGGCCCACTAACCTATAGTGCCTCGCCTCCCGCGCCAAGCGTTTGTGCTCGCGGAAGCAGTCCGGCAGCACGAGGCCGCCGTCGCGGAGGTAGTCCAACACGTAGCGGAACAGCACACCGTCGCGGTCGAAGAAGAGGCGGCCGCGCGCGTCCCTCGGGTGCTGGTCGTCGCGCGCTGCCGCGGCCGGCAGCGAGTCCGGCTCGCGTGCCAGCGTGTCGCGAGTGGTGGCGTAGTGCACGCCGCCTACGTTGAGCTCGAGCACGTCGGGCGGCGCGTCCGCCATGGCTGGAGGCTGAGGGCGCAGTGCCGCGCGACTGCGCGCCCCTCCTGACCCACTTCGCGCTCCACCCTCGCCCCTCGCCGCCCCCCACCGGCCCCGCCACATCTCCCATCAATAACACACGCCCGGGTTACTGACTTGGACGTAATCATTTCCTACCCCTTCGAGTCGAACTCTTCGTAAAAGCCTTCAAGTTCGACGACCATTGTCAGCTAACAGATGGTTTATCATCGCTCAAAATTTCACATAGTTAATAAAATCTTATGTTCTATGTATGAAAATAATAAAGAGTTTCTACATACATAGATAACGAGCCCGCGATACGTTCAAACTTTTCTGTTATGGAGTTTTCAACTCGGCTTAGTACAGCTGTTTTGCGTTTTAGGTCTACAACCCCGATTTATATTTCAGAATAATTTCAATTTCGTGCTTCAACGGGTCGACTTTTAGTCAAACTTTTGAAGGTCGCACTTTGTCAGCGTACACTTAGTCTTTAGTTTCCCAAAGCTTTGTAAAGTTAATACACGCCGGTATCATTTGTGTGCGCAGTACATATAAGTTCGTGATGAATGAACAATTACAATTATAACTTTCTGTAAAGCTCGCGGCCTATTGTCTCAAATCTTACAAGTCTTCTAAAGTTACTTAAGTAGATTCTTTGTATGTAAATTGGGTTAAATGTTAATAGAATATAGTCGTTTCTAAGCTTCTAATTGTTTGTTCATAATCAATTCTCAATTGTTCTTCGTAAACGTCCGCTAACGACATAAACGTCAGCGATGAGACGAGCCAGACTCCCAGTGACCGTATTTAGTTCAAAGCAAACACAATTTCTTGAAATTCTTTTAATCTAAAGTCTATATTTTCATTTACGTAACAGGTAGGTACCTGCGAGTCGATTTAACTTTCCTTGAAACTGTACGTTGATTTAATTTTGTGAAAGAAAACTATTTGCGAGAGCGGACTTTCTTGTTTAGTTTGTTTGTTGTTGTTGGCGTCTTACTTAAAAGAGTGGATAAATTTATTCCGAGTACTTTGCAGTCTCGTTAAATCTAGACACCAGCTGAATCGCAAACCGAAATTAGCAATAAAATAAAGATCTTATCTAACCACTAGTCCTTTAAATGTCTTTGTTTATTTAAAGTAAGTAAAGAAAATTATTGTACTGTTTTAATGTAACATAAACATTAAACTATGAACGTAATTTGGAAAATATTATTAAATATTAGCAAAATAAACAAAAATATTTAAACAAAATGACCGTCCCGCGTTCATAGGCATCACCAAAAGAAATGATTCCCAAAGTAATACAGGATTTTACTTTGCATCATAAAGTTGGAAATCATGATTTAATGTTAGCTCTTACTGGAATACGTTCGGCCGTATACAGAACATCAAATAGAATACTACAAGCACCATTCGCTTACATTTTATAGGTGCTTTGAGTTTTGTGGTCTCAGAGTATCACCAGAGCTTCGTAATGGACTTCAGTGCGTCAGAATTTTTACATGTTCATTACATACAGAACGAGGGCGTTTTATGACAGCCCTGGGAAATAAAGTTGTCTCTCAAATATGTCTCCGTGGAGTAGAGACAGAATGATGTAAAAATAAAAACCTATTAAATACGATGTGCGAAATAAAACAAACTTATAAATTAACATTCTATATTCAGAATACTGGAAAACATAACAGGTGGAATATAAATTAATATCACAAAGGGACTTTGGAAGCCTTTACTAACTAACTCTGTTATGAGACATTACGTACCTATAATAAATTAGTTGTCGCGTCTAATATCGAAGTTGCTGAATGTAATTTCGGGTATTTCCTTATCGTTGGAGAAATCAGCCTTGTCGATCTTGCTGCTGGGGCTACCTGTTGTTTTCAGCCAATGAATCCTGAAAATGGTGAACTTTTAACAATGTGGTTTGAATATATTTTTTATAATTTTACGTCTTTTCTACCAGAGCAGGTAAATGAAAATAATACACTCCTCCGAGTAAACATAGAACTTGAGCTATTTCTAAAAATGATATTTACGTAAATCGCTAATGAAAAAACATAGGTTTTACTTTTTAGAAAACATTAAAATTGTTTTCTAAAAACTTTCTTTATTTCATAAGTGTGGAACAACACTTTCAAATTGTGAATTTTTGAAAATGTTATCATCAGAATATAATAAAAAAATGCTGTAAATAAATATGTTCCGATTTGCAAAAAAAAAATTATAAAGTAATAAATAACATTCGAAAAGTTTCCCTTAGACTATTTAAAAATAAACGAGAGTTGCAAACTAAAACAAAACAAGAACAGTCAACAGTTAAATTGAATTGAAATCTGAAAAGTTTAACTTTAACTATACTTGGAGAATTATTTGAAATAACTTGAAATAATGAATTATTTAACGTTATTTCAAATTATATAAAAAACGGTCGACCCGCTTGCGGCTGCTTGAACTATATAATTATTAATTTACTAATCTGATTTACTTTCGGTTAAATCAATATCAATATATTGAAAACCAAAGTTTCAGCCAATTCAATAAATCAGTTATTTTACAGCAATTTAGTCGATATAAAAATAAATATTTAAAAAAAAACTGCCAAATTGTAATATTGATAAAAAAGTAAAAAAAAAATTTTAAGTTAAACGGTTTTATATTGCAGATAAATGTACTAAAAAATAAAAAATAATTTCATGGAAATTATGATTACTAAAATAAAATCGTGGGGACACTTTCTACTTACCACTAGGTGGGTGAAGTCTCATGCCATGTCTTTCGATTGTAGATATTGGACGTGCCCCACGATTTTATTTTAGTAATCATAATTTCCATGAAATTATTTTTTATTTTTTAGTACATTTATCTGCAATATAAAACCGTTTAACTTAAAATTTTTTT
>HE671431.1:16062-92594 GCA_000313835.2 Heliconius melpomene melpomene | reverse complement strand
AAAACGCTAACGACATATCATTTTATCCACCTAGTGCCATACAGTTCTCGGCGCGCTTTTACCTTTTACCTTGGGTGGTGTACCCCTAGCGACGTCTCATTTTTAGGCACCCTATAGCCACACAGTCCTCGACAGGATACCAGATCTTGACTTAGGTGGGAGATTCATATTGTAATTGTGTATAGTATACTGTATTATACTTACCAAGCCCTTTATTTTGATACCCATATTGATGGGATTGAAAACTACATTATCCGCCATTTTGTAGCAGTGGCCATCTTTGATTTTGATTTTGTATAGTGCCCTGAATTCTACTTGACAAGCCCTTTCATTTGATACCCATATTGATGGGATCGAAAAAACTAACTTGTCCGCCATCTTGTAGCGGCGGCCATCTTGGATTTTGATTTTGTGTAGTCCACTGAATTCTACTTGACAAGCCCTTTCATTTGATACCCGTATTGATAGGATTGAAAAAAACTAACTTGTCCGCCATCTTGTAGTGTTGGCCATCTTGGATTTTGATTTTGTATAGTCCACTGAATTCTAATTGACAAGCCCTTTCATTTGATACCCATATTGATGGGATTGAAAAAAACTAAGTTGTCCGCCATCTTGTAGCGGCGGCCATCTTGGATTCACAATAATATTGAATATGGATAATTGTATTGTCACCAGAATCAAAGGCGTATACCAAATTTCAGATCAATCGGTTAACGGGAAGAGGGTTAAATTTCAATTACTAAATTTGACCCAAACAAACAAATAAACAAACGGGGTGAGCTAAATAAAACCGTTTAAAAACTGCAAACGCACATACAAATAAACTGTCATTTTTTTTAAAATCATTGCTTTGGGTTCTGTTACGTTAATAAATGCCTCCAATAATAGTTTTTCTCCTACATATATCTTTTATACACAGACAACGATCAGTTAATTACGTCTTTATTAATATGTATTGACGAAAAATATATTTAACAAATGTGAACATTTAGCTATACTTGCATTTCGGAACGGCAAATTTAAAATAAGAATAAAAAGCTCTTTTCAGTCAGCCTTGAGCGTTAAGCGTAATGTCGGCTATTAAGGCGTTTTCATAATGAAAGAGGGCGAGGGTGGCGAAGAAAATTCTTTTCTATTTAATTTATGTGCGAGACCGTAAGAATTGTGTTGGAGATATGAACATTTTGGCGAACGATTTGATATTTTTTGGGTGACGTAAAATTGTTATTATCAATTTTAAATTCTTTCTAGGTTGGTTATTTTAAGCTTGCTACAATACATAAATTTTATACCATAGATAATAAAATATAAACAAATTTATCAGTAGTCCAAAACAAAAATATGACTCTACATTTAAAATTCCATCCTCTTAATGACTTATACAATGTACAGATATTGGATACAGACAACATTCTCCTAAAACACATTGAATTAAAGATGAACCCACACTCGACGTGTTCAACCGGGTGTCAATGCGAAGACGTCCGAGCACCTTCCACCTCGACAGTTTTGCATGATAATACTAACCTATACATATTAAGAAATTCATAAAATAAATTGACTTCTAAATGGCTTTGTTTACTAGTTTTTTCCTTTTTTGTTCAGCTCCACTGTCGCTAGTAGTGTAGTGCTACGACGTTACGGGAGCCTAGTGTTACGACTCTTGCCTCAACAAGCTTCTGCTGAATTCTGGAGTCATTGCGTGTTGAGTGGCGGAACTTAACGCTGCGTTTTGCCTGGACACCAGAGCTAGGAAATGGAAATATTAATATTTCATATCCTCAAGTGGGAATCGAACCCACAACCTATCGCGATACAGTTACACACATATACCACTGCACGACAGGCTTCTAGTTTTAATTATTTAAATCATTTTATTAGTTTTAAAATGTTTATTTAATGTCAACATATCCAAAGCGTGAGGCACTTGGAAAGTGTTTATCTACACACGCAATAATTATGGGTTTGATTGATACTTGTTTAAATAACTACATATTTACGTTTCAGTCTCGTTACAAAAAGTGTTAAATTTTCATCCACATGATATGGCTTAAAATCAGTGAAAAGTAGAATAAAGAATGAGATACTTAAAAAAAGTAACTTTTAATTTAAGAATACACTGCGACATTATACACGGAACACTTAACGTGACAAAATTCATTGTGGCACGGTAATAATTAATATCGCATAAACCATTAATTATAAGCCATATAAAAGATTTTTCCATTCGAATCATTAGTTCTGTTCTGTTTTATAATATACATTCCAAGCTTTTTCGTAGAATAGCGTGTTAGATAAAAATCTTCAAAGTCCTGTGAGATGAATGAAAGCAACTTAATCAAATAAGCTAAAAGTAAACCGGATCATCCTGGGATACGAAATTGGCAAAGAAACGAAGTCTTGTCACAAAGCTTTGTGAAAGTCGTATAACAAAAACATATTTTCTTGTGGAATTTTGCCAGAAAGTGCTAGTAATACATGCATGATGCCTAAGCTCTATAAAATCTTCAACACCAGAAAATGATTCCAGTAATAATGATTATTATATTATAACGAATTTTCTATGTTTAATGGATTTCACCTTTTAGCTTCACGCTGTATACTGTACATAGCAGGGCAGGTAGGGAGAACCTGGAGACCTAGTGTACCTAGACGCAGTGACTAGGTTACTACACTAGGTAGTGTAGTAACCTAGTCACAGCGTTCCCATTAAGACATATCTGTTCTCCACATTCTATAATTCATTATTCTTTATCATTATTATATATATTTCTATTAATCAAATAAAACAAACTTTCACACTTCACATCTCGTTTCATCAAGACTTTGATCAATTTGAAAAATTGAAAAAAAAAAACCTGATTGACAGTGATAAAATATACATACAAAGAGATTCAATAAGCATTCACAGCATTGAATTTGATTTGAAAAGCTTACAAAACACTGGTATATGCCGTATTTCATGTTCGTAATTAAAAAGATTTGAATGTACATACATATACGTACGTACGTAATCATCCCAAGCTTTTTATAGTACTGAATAGACAGTGAAACTATTTAAATAATATAATAAAAAAAACATTTGTTTACATCCACAGACATATTAGAAATAAATCAATGCAACTAGGATAACTATTTTAATGTTTTATTATATATTTTTATAGGCAGACAATGTAATGTCAAAGCATTTGAATTTGCACCCGAAATCAAGACATTGCGTATATAAACACATTTATTGCTGAATTAACGGATCGGCTCATGGAGCACATGTAATAGGCTATCTCTCACAGATCCCTTCTGCTGGGGTCGTGATGCTTGGTGATTTTAATGCACACAATGCTATGCTTGGATCACGCGGCACCGACCACGCGGGGAGGACTGAGTGATTTGCCCTTGCTATGGCGAATGGATTGTTCCAATTAGTCGTACGTCGGTTAGTCGCGTAGGCGACGCACGGACGTGGACAATCACAATGCTCCTTATTGGACCTTTTATTGACTTCACATTCGGAACAGTATCAGGTTGTCGTCGATTTTCCATTAATCTTCAGACCACTGCCTGCTTCCGAGTGTAGTGCCCATTACACGCGGCAATGCGGTAGAACGTCCGCAACTCGCCGCGTCTCGCACTAGAAGCCAAGGGATTGGGATATGATGCGTACATTTTATACATTGGCAGAGCTAGGTCCGAAACGCATATCGACGGGAAGCTGGAGAATTATCAATCCGGAACTCATCAGTTGTGGCTCCTCTCAATGGCTGCACTTGACAACTTTAGCCAGCCTTCACTCATCCGCCATTACGCACAGGATATGATATCTTGGTCCATACGGCAAAAGAAAAAGCTTTTTTTTTAATTTTTTAATTGTTGATAGGCAAGCATTTGTCCGCTATCTCACCTGGTGGTAAGTGACGATGCGGACGAAGGTGGAGCATGCTTGTCTAGGTAGTACCTATTCACTCGTTCCTTAAATAGGGCCAGGTTATACTTAACGGGTAACAATTCAGCAGGCAGGGAGTTCCACTCCTTAGCCGTTCGCATTAGGAAAGTGAAGGCGAAGCGCTACATACGAAAAGATGGTATATCGCTGATCTCCTGGACGCTTTCTTTGCCTCGAGTTCAAGTATATTAATTTTGTGTTATAAAAGATAATATGAAATGTTCCCTACAGTTTCAGTACTCTTACTCAGTTGGCATAGTCCCAGACAATATGACGATAAGACTTAGATATTACATTATTAAAATTAGCAAAAAATGAGAGTTTGAAGATAATTGTTTATGTTATATGTATTAAGAAATATTTTTTTTGAAAAGCTTATGAAGGAAATTGAAATAAAAAAGGAAAGAAAGTTCTTCAGTAAACCCATAGGAGGAAAGATTTTTAACAAATAAATTTGTATATTCAACGAAAGGCAACCAGGATTTATAAAAGCAATGGTATTTCATAGTGTATGTAAATAAATAAGCTAATGCTTACATTTCTTGAATTTTATCAGAAGAACCCTGCATTTGTCCCTCAACAGTTCCACGTGAAGTGTTTCTACACCAGCCTTTCAAATCAAGCTTATCTGCTTGCTGTTTGGTGAACTACAATATTTTTGGATAATATTAATAATTTATATTATAAATATATATAATTTATATTTTTAATAATTTATATTATAAATATAATATTATAAGTTATAAGTAAATCAGCAAAGTGTTAGTACGTAGGTATTTGATATTTGAAATGAGCTTCAACAAGTAACTGAAAAAGCAAGTCTGCCGCTAATAAATCATATTAAAATTAAAAAAAAATCCAGTCCATAAAAAATACCTTCCGGAAGAATACTCCTTGCACTCGTCCAAAAACTTCAAAATCCACACTTCTAAGAGCCATAGTAGCTGCACCACTGGTGGCCACTGTGCAATAACTTGTTTTTAATACCCCGGTAAGTACGGTGAAAAATAAGAAACGCACCATTTAATATCGATCAAAATAAACAGCCGACACTCGTAAAAATTTTATACTTTGACAATTTGACATTTTACTCTAAGCAAGCATTTATGGCGTAAGCTAACTGAAGTAATTATGAAAATAATTTATCAGAAACTGTACTGTATCAGCATTAGAGTATTGTTTTTGATATTAAATTGTAAATTTTGTTTTAAATATGTGTACAAGTTTTAAATACAGCAGAAATTTACGCTAAAATATAACTTATAATTATATTTTGAGCTTTCTTCATGAATGCTCGTTTATGTCAAATGCGTATCTGTCAAATATTTTGACATATTACGGATATCGTTATCGTGGTGTGTTAGGAATAATTGTTTCTAAAATTAATCATCTCATTAAAAGAAATATTCAATAACTTATTCCTTAGTTCTGTTAAAATTTTCATTAAGATAAAATGGCCTTATTTAGTTGCAGCAGGTAAGTTGTCATTTGACTATCATCATATTATATAATATGAGTGCTATTTTATGTATGTCTCAAATGTTGTAATAATCATTTAAAAACAGGTTAGCCAGCAACTCAATGTTGGCAAATTTGGCCAAATGTCGAAGTGCTTTGGGCACTGCTACATATGCCCAAGCCGCGTCAATTCCCAAAATTACTTTCAAAAAATTCGAAGCCCCACAAGAAGAACACCATGATATACGAAATGCTAAACTTAATAGACCTCTGTCACCTCATTTAACTATCTACAAGTTCCCGTTTCCCAGTGTTTTGTCCATTACTCATAGAACCACAGGTATGTTAAATTTGTATTTGTTTTCACACAATTGTTTTGTTACTGAAGTATTAAAATGAATATAGTTTATTCTCTTGAGTACAAATTACAGTCCGATGCTCTGCTGCTGCACCACAACTAGTCCCTAAAATCTACAAACCCCTATAATCTTAATATTACTATAAAAACATTTTTGCAGGTATTATTCTATCTAGTTATGCCACAGCTCTGGGCCTGGGAGCTTTAATGCTACCTCATGATGTATCCCACTACATTACTATGATTGAAAGTTTGAATTTATCTCCAGCGACCATATTTTTGGCAAAAGCAGTACTCGCTACACCATTTGGATATCATTTTGCAAACGGTATGAGACATTTATATTGGGATACGGCAAGAGGATTGTCTATGAAGGAAGTATATGCCACAGGTTACGCCATGTTAGCTGGTACTATTGCCTTTACTTTGTTACTTGCAGCGTTATAATTTTATGCAAATAGATGAAATAGATAAAAGTAAAGGTTGGTTATTATTAGTGTTTCTTCTTACTATTGAAATGTACTGTGTGTTAATCTAAAAATATATATTTTTTATTTTTACCCTATTAAGAGGGAACCTATTCTATTCTTATTATAGTACTTACTGGTTTTTTTCAATACATCTATAATAACCACCTTTTGTAATAAGTGTTAATGTTGGTATTATTTATTTGTTTTCAATAAGCAATGCAATAAATTGAAAATAATTTAATTTATTTGTTTCATTTCAATAAGGTACATCAAAATAATTTTATTAAAGAATTTCAAATATATTATTAGACTCCACAAGAATTGATAACATCATGAATAGATTTGAATTTTTCAAAGTCCATCTTCTCAGTAGTGGCTAATCCTTTTGCTGCATTCTGGAATAAAAATATTAAATCTTAAATTTTTATAACTAATTTTATTTTTTACTATTAACTTAATAACATAAAATGTATAGTTATAAATTATTTTATTTATTCTTAATCTCGTACCAAAGGTCAATTTCATATATAAAATTTTATTATTGAAGAGTACAACGGGTACAATTAAAAAAAGTTGAAAACTTATATTTGAATGCAGAAATTTTAATTTTTTTCTGCTCTAATCCTATAAATTTCTAATTTACCATTTTTTTATTTATTTGCACTATAAGTTTTCATTTCTTACCGAATGCGAAAATGGAGCATAATAAGCGATTGGGTTGACTTAAAGTTTAATTTTTTAAGAGTTTGTAGATCTGGTTTACATTTTTGAAATAAAATAAGTAATGTATTTGAAAAATATACATCTTACCCTATGTGTACTATAAATATTTATGGCATTCAGCGGGTATCGGAAGTCAAACATATAAAACCCGACCTACTACGTAATGATACTCGACTTTTCCGCGACGTCTGTGCCTTATTTTTTTATAGGATTCATTCTATCTCTATACATTATCACCATCTCGATACATCTTAAATTAAAATTGCTCATTTTTTACAATATGATCTCTAGACCCCTGTTATACACAAATATATTGAATTGAGTATCTACATACTTCATTTGTTTCTTCATTGCAAACAGTCGAACACTGGACAATGGGTAAGTTAAGATATGTCATAATAGCTGCTAAAACAATAGATATTGCATACCATCCAAGAAGCAATGTGATATGGTACACATGTGCTTAACGTGTAATGATGTGTGAGCGGAACACGCTGCCGTCGTGTTTATAGCATATGCTATTGCGCCAGGACTATCTCAAAATTCGCAAATAAATATATGATTTATGATGATTTATAAGTAGGTACTTACATTGAAAATAACATTATTATTCTTCAAAAATTCGCCATAAATGTTAAACAAATCTTTTCTATCATCTAATAACTGTGCCAGGCTCAATGGCGTGTGAGCTATAGAGACGTCGGAGAGGAAGTCTTTAGCGGACAGCCATGTTCTAGAAGGTGCTAGCGCGACGTTGCAAGAGGCGTATTCTGACAGTTCCTTGCGGCCGCCATCTTGGTTAAGGCACAGCAGTTCGTATAGCGACGAATCGAAGTTTGATAGGTCGGCACCTGGAAACATTGTTGTATTAGAAAAAGTTCTATTGAAAAAATATATTATTGGTTTTTATTATGATAATGTTATAAGAACTCACTTGATACAAACGCCACATTTGCCCTATTTTCTTCTAAACACTTCCACGGGCTGTTGTTACTTGAGCATTGTTTTTTAAATTTAGATACGTCTTCACCTATGAAATATTATTATTTTTAATAATAATATAACTAAATTAAAAAGCTCTCATCCATTTAAAATAAATTCAGTACAAAACATTTTTATTCATGTTAATTTCTACACACAATTTAATTTTTAAGGATACATAATCAATTTAAAATCATCGAAAAAATATGAGAAGGAAAAAATTAACATATTATATAATTATTTTTTCACGGCATTGTTTGTCGAGTGATAGACGTGTCTTGTTACCAGAGTAGTGAAAATTATTCATCTTCATAATGGAAATCAAACACGTCGCTTTTACAGTGAGTTAATTGACAGCCTAAAATATAAAATATACATGTCATACTTACCACTAGGATTATTCTCAGGTTTGTCGACGCCGGGAATACATAAACCAGCGAAATAGTCGCCCAAATTCTTAACACAGTGGTCAGAATTAATTTTACCTTTATTAATAAGGTAATATAATGGCGCCGTTAGACCACTGAAGCTACCAAACGAATTGTGACACGACCTAAAAATTTAGTAATAAATATTAATAACTGAATTAATATTATAACTGAATTATTTTTTTCAAAAATATTATAATATTTTTTTTTACAAAATGCAGGGAATATAATAAAATTGGAATAAAAAGATTCGTATAAAAATCTCGAAATCGACATAAACGTTTGAATATTTTTTGTAAGTAAACGATATTAATTTTTGCCTATGTTAGGGAATTTGTTCTTTATCATCACCCATTTATTTTAAAAAAATAATATTACGTAGTATGCGAAAGAAACAGCATAGATTGTTTTTCTTTTTAGCTTCAAGCTTTATCCCTAAAGCGGTGTAGTTCGGGAGAGCTACACTCGGTGGAGCGCCGAACGTTACTGTCATAAATTTATTTGTTTATATAATTATTTAATTAATATATAAATATACAACAACCATTTACCGTTTTGCGTTAACAGTATTATGTAATATACCTACGAGAATTTTATCCTGACAGGATGGAACTAGGTCAGCTTCATAGATATTTTAAAGGCTAAAGCATTTTGTCATTATCGTTGAACATGGGTGTAACTGACACTTGACAAATTACACACAAGGACGGTTATAATTTGACATTTTTTTAACATATTAAAATAGTGTAATATTTTTTATATTGTATTATATAAATAATATATTAAGTAAAAATTCAGTCAAAAAATAATTTGTTTGATAAAATTTAAAATATATTATTAAATTGTTTCTAAATAAGATGTAATTGAGAAATATATTATTCTAATTTAATACATCTTATTAAGATTAACATAAATAACTAGATTAACAATGTATTACCTAAAGAAAAAAATAGTCTCAATTAAGCATTTAAAATAAAAGACATACAAAATTCATTATTAAAAATATCCTTATAAGCGCAATTAATCACGCTAAATAAAAAAAAAATACATTTACTTACAATTTTCCTCTTAAATCCTCAACATTATTTATACCGGAGTTCTTTTTAACGACAGCCACAGCGTAATTAGGTGTTTTATCTTTTCCATACACTTCGTGGAACACCGGATGCAAGTTATACTGCTTCGAAGCAGCCGCCACCCTCATATCATCAACTGCTGCTAAATCTGAACCATTGTCTTGTACCTTAAAATTGTTATAAGTTTTCTTTTTTACATCATAATATTATGATTTCATGTATCCTTTTCTCCTTAAGTATTTAGCGAAATCAGATGAAGTCTTAAGAAGCTCCATTCTCCACTTTTCATTCATTTTTAAAATAGTCGAAATGAGTTTTATTTTCAAACCATTGAAATAAAAAACAGCTGATACAAAGAAAGAACCTAGTGTTAAGACACTCCATTTCAAGCACGCTGTCCAATTCTTGAGACAGTGCGTGTTGAGTGGTGGAACTCGCTTTGTCTTGTACACAGAACGACGAAATTAAAATAATTCACTCCCTAGAGTGGAAATTGAATTCCTATTTAGATTTGAATTGATATTTTTGTGTTTTTTTTATTTTCCAGGGTTAATTTTTTTAGTAAAAATTCAGGGGCCGGAAACGGCTCATCTCCCCCCTTCCCATTCCTATACCCATGTGCCCCATAACGGCGATATTTTAATTAATATTTTATTAAAATAGCTTGTCAGAGTGTTATGCTATCAGTAATTTAAATCTTACTCGAGGGGGATGTTTATATTTAATTTATATTTCAAATAAGAGGGTTTCGTAGAATAAAATGGAGGCATTGTTGGGTTCCGTTGTATAGGTAATACTAAATGTAAAATGATTTATAATTTTTTCGGATTAAAGTTTTAACCTTTAACCATTTCCTCAGTAACGAGGCAAAGCAAAACGCAATGCCTCAACCATTCCGCGGAAAATGGGAACGGAGTGTCTAGACACTAGGTTCCCAAAGTTAGACTAAGTTGCAAACGTATATTCCAATACAAATATATAATAGAGCTATAAAGATAATAATAAATACGTACACTCTTCAAACACGCTTCTTCACTAGCCTCCTGCACGCAGTCCAGCTTGGGCCGTATGTCGCGGCTGAACGCGAACACCGACATCGCGCGGCACTTGGCCAGCGCCACGTTAGACGTTACACACATCCTATTCAATGTATTACACAAAAAAATATTACATGTAAAAACAAATAAATAAACATTGCTTTTATCGACTTTTCCCTACGCATAAACGGACATGTCAAAACAGAAGGATTATGTGAGAACGTAATATCTTACAGGTATCTTAAAGAAAGTAAAGACGTTAATACTAATTAGAATGTTAACCAAACAGGGCGGCATGGTCGTTGTCACGACAAAGCTCTTAAATAAAAAAAATAAAAAAAAAGTAAAGACGTAAATATAAAGCTACTAAACTTAAGCTATGTACACACTCCAAATTGCCATTACTATTTTTATATTTCATTACTTCTATGTCCAAATATTAATTTTGAAACTATTATTCGTAATTACCTAACGACAGGTTCCGGTGGACCATGACCTCTCTCAATGACATCGGTGTAGTTAGCTTTACTTAAATAATTGACAGGTCTAATAGGAATATTATCAGCAACATGATGTATTTTTTGTGAAAGACCTAGTACTTTAGAAAACCATTCTGGTTCGTCTTTAATAGCTGCGCCTAAAATGTAAATATAAAAAAAAAATTAATGAAGAATGAACAAATGAACGAACAGACAAGGGGAAAATAATGTTAAGACAAGCTGTTCCCTGTTTTCTGCCAAATTCTGAAGGCATTGCGTATTGAGAGGCGGAACCCAACGCCACATTTTGCCCCGACACCAGAGCGAAGAAATGAATATACCAAGCATTTCACTTCCTCGAGTGGCAATTGAAGCCACAACTTGTCGCATTCACAGTCACACGCTTGTTGCCTTGTGCTACGATTAGTCTAAAAAAAACCGATATATTATGCTCATTCATATTGGAGGGTACTCACCAGCGTCAGCCAATTGCTTGATTTTCTCTCTCAAAGGAGACAATTTAGCCAACACGTCGTTATGGCCCAACAACCCCTGCCAAGGCCTCGCCGCCCAGGAACACGCCTTTTCCCTTACAGGTACTTTAGACCCGTCCACACACAAGTACGCATATTCATCTGGTTTTTCGGAAGATTCACTAGCTGGGATAGTTCCTACTGGTAGCTAAAAATTAATTGTCCGAAAAAATATGCTATTAGAAAATATAACAGTTATTTTAATCAAGGTAAGTAATAACAGATTAAAAGATATGTCAGTAGGTTAAAGAAAATTAATAGTACAACAATGAATCAACAAATTGTGAAGCTTAATTTTATGGCACTTAGTTATATGAAAATAGGTGGGAATATCGTATTAATTAAAAACTATACATACCCCAAAGAATTTCCGTACATAGATGACTTTAGTGAAGGCGACCTCTCCGCCATTATGCGCTAAGCATCTTAGAGCCCCGTCGTAACCGCTAAAGTTGTCAGGATAATCGCATTTTTCTGGATGCTCGCATAAAGCACATAATTGGCTATACTGACCCTCTGTAATTAGAAAGCTTTGTGAGATTTATAGAAGAAAAGCTTTTTGCAAATGTAAGTAAATAATTTGGTGTTCTAGAATTTATTTTTTGTTTGAGGAATTTATTTTTTCGAAATACTTATTTTAATATTAGCTAAAATTATGTATGAGATATGTCGTAAATTATAGGTGTCAATCAAAAATCACGCCTAAAGTTGATCTCGCTAGTATAAAAATAATTTTGTTTCGAAGTTGTAAGGTTGTTGTTGCAGTCATATTCTACGTTCTACGTTAACTAATGAGAAGATAAGCGAGTTCTCAAGTCATCATTTGTTAATTGGATATATTTTTTATAAATAAACTCATTATATTAAATCTACTTTTAATAATACAATAAGCTTTTTAATAAATCCACCAGAAAATGAATCATATGACCCATTTTTATAACTTTACCCGCAGCTTTTTACAGTATCATATAGAAAACCATGATATGAATGAACAACATTATTTAAACTTTGCCTTTTTAATATTGAAAAAAGCTGCGTCCTACTTTCTATTTATGGAAGTTTAGTGCAAAGCTTTCAATTTTTTGCTAGCTTAGCAACGCAGTACAAACTACTAGATATCCATTATATCCTCTTGCAAACATTTGAGTCAGAAAATCAAATGGCTCTCGAGGCGACCTAAAATCCGTTGCTCTGAAATGACTCTATTTATTAAAATGAAAGGTTCTATCTATGGCAGGTCTAGATATGTATGTATATTTAAAAACATATTTTTTCTATATTTTTGTTTCTCTTCTCTCTTTTATTGTGAGTATATTTGCTTACTCGAACATTTTATCTTTTTGTATATAATTTTTACCACATCTTTGTCAGATAAGTAAATAAATATGAATACTATAAAAATGTGTTGTATTTGGATTTCAAATACTGATGCCAAATGTATCCTCAGTATTTGGCTACTAATACTTAATTTACATATTAAATATTTTAACGTTCGTTCGTATAAGTACTAAATCTAAATAACACCCCCTACTAGTCCTCTTAATGTCACATTATTACGAAAGCTATTGTTTAAAACTTGGGACCGTCATTGCAAAGCTTATATTGGCATCAAACCTAAATATAACTTCTATTTGTGTTAACTTTTAGTGTTTATGATTCAATAACAGCGACTTTAGAGTTTAAAGTCAGGGATATTACTATCATAGTCGTGTTTTG
Source organism: Heliconius melpomene melpomene (assembly GCA_000313835.2). Classification (NCBI taxonomy): domain Eukaryota; kingdom Metazoa; phylum Arthropoda; class Insecta; order Lepidoptera; family Nymphalidae; genus Heliconius; species Heliconius melpomene. Next base: position 79,392 of record HE671431.1, on the reverse strand, counting down.
GAAACATTTACTCTTAAGAGCCCTTGGGCGGGTTAATATCCGTCTAAACTTCGAATATTGCTTCTAAATAGGGTTCCCAACTAGACTATTAAAAGCCATATTGTACTATTTTAAAGCATCAATAATAAGATTAGTCAATTGTAACGCAGTCACAATAGTTGAGTTTCAATAAATTTGACAAAAATGAGCTTTCATTTATTTTTAATTTAGTTTTAATTGACGAGGCTTATGAAACTTTTATAAGCTACAAGTGATGTTTTAAAAACATAAAATAGTACTGTATTTTTTTTAAAATACTACCAATTTTCATTTTCAAATCTAAATACTTTTTTTTTATTTAAAAAATCTCGCCAACCCTACCTCCAACATAACCTCTACACTGGATGGCTGGTATCATAACACCGAACGCTAAAACATCGGTTTTCAAATAAATAAGTAAATAGATTGCTATGTTACTGCATATTTAAACATTTTTGCGCTTTGTTACTTTTTGCTTTGACTTTGTTCCTACATATTGTGGCAAAATTGTTCGTGTTTTATTCAAATGTTACTTATAGTGGGCTTTATATATGGTATGAATTCAGATGATGAATGTTTTTTCACGCAACGCAGGGATTCTTCATGAGAATTTGATGAAATGAAAAATATTTTTTTATTTATATAGTTTGCTTATGATTGATGACTCTGGGTCCGCCCGAAAGCATTTATTGCGTTATATATATATATATATATATATATACTAGCGACCCTATTGCGGCTTCGCCCGCTTTTACTACTGGTATTATTCATATAATGTATGTTTGCAAAGCACTTAAGATAATGTGAAAATTAATTTAACCCTAATGCAACCCGCATTTTCGTAGTTTCAATAAGGATTTTCCAATTGTTTTACACAGCAAGGATTTTTTAGTAGGTACCGTAATTTTAAATCTGTGCTACTAATCTTTTCAAGTACTTATTAAAATATATTTAAATTACTATTTTTAGATAGTTAAATGACATTAAATAATACATTCAACTCGAATTATCCAATACGTGCAAACGCATCTAAATCTTCGTTGCTATAAAGGCAGGCGGGTTTTTTTTTCGAGCTTGTGGTTAATGCTGAAGAGGGTATTCTGTCTCTGATGAAAAGCAAGCACTACGTGGCTGCCTGTGACGAAAATTAAATAGAATGCATCGGCCGGGAAATGAACCCGGGCTGCCCGCGTGGCAGGCGAGCATTCTACCACTGAACCACCGATGGGGGAAGGCAGGCGGGCGCGGCGGACTCGCTTGTATAAGCATAACGTCGCGAGGCGCGTTTCGCAGCAAGGATTTTTTGATATTGTAACAACTTCTAAAGTACTTATTAAAATGAAAAACAGAAAAGACAGTTTTGATCTACATTAAATGGCCAACGTAACTAATATTCTTATTTATATGCTGAGAGTACGGGATAAGTGAAACTTGACTCGATACAGTTGATGTATGAACGGCGTGATGTGTCATTAATTAAATGCGTTTTTCTCTAAAACGATTCGCAATTTCGAAATAGATTAAAAAGCAAATTTTGTCTTCGTTTAACGTAGAAATTTAATAAAGTATTTTAAAGGATAAGGATTAATACCATTATGGAAAAATATCCCTCACAATAAAAAAAATATTGAAATTACTATTTTTAGACAGAAATATGATCACTACACGTTATTCTTAAAAGATACGAATATGCCATCGCGGACTTTTTTGTAGATCTTATTAAGAGGAACAATACTCCAGTATATTTTTTCATGTAATATTTACCATTAAAGCAGCGCATGCGCCAAAGTGTCTCAGCGGGTAGGACTTTATACACATTTATCGTATTTATGTTAATTTACATAAGAATGTACAAATAATAAACTATATATAAACCTTCCCTGAGAAATACTCGACCTAATGGTGAAAACTGCATCCAAATCCGTTGGGTGGTTTAGAAGAAGAAGAGTTAGAAAGTTCAGACAGACACAAAAAGCGACTTTGTTTTATAAGATATAGGATAGGATAGGATAGGATATATAAGTACATACGAAACACATAAATAACTAAATAATTTTCTTATCAATTGCGTTTGCGTTTTTAATTAATATATTTGCCAAGTTAAAGTGACTTTGCAAATTATTTTTCTTTTCAAAGTTTCGAAACGATAAAAAATAACTGTTATCGTAAGCCACCTGTTGCCTTCCTTTAAGTTTTTCATATTTCCCGACCAACTCAATCGGAAGAGAAAATTTCAAAGTTACACAACTGACTGAAGTATTACGTACAGTATTTGGAAAATAAATCGTTTTTGTTCAAGAAATGTTAAAAGGAAATTGTAATTTATAATGTTTTCCGACTTCTGTGATGATTAACGCTGTTCATTTCCATAATTGCTTGAAGTAAGTATAATTTGGAAAATATTTCAGATTTACATAAAGTTGAGAAGTTACGTAAGTTTAAATGTAATATTTACAAGAAAAAACTAGAGACTAGTTTGTTGCTTTTTTATGTTGAATTATGTGAGATGTTTAGAGAAATGATAAAACTTGTAGAAAAATTAGAATCGAGAAAGCTGTAGGTAGATTCGAAGGATTCGTATATATCTTCTTAATTCTTAAGCATAAAATCTAAATGCAAGTCATTATTTTATCAACATTATTAACAATAATAATAAATAAGTAAAAAATATCTTACTCCAAAAAGAAGTTGTCTTCGGATCCGGCGACCATTGGCCAACAATACATGATTTCTTAAAGAATGTAGACAGAGCTCGTAGTTCATTCTCTTTGGGAGAAATGGAGCGATCCGTCATTTTCGGGAACACTGAACGCTTCATCAGCATTGTTAGGGGAATCTGTTGGAAAAAATAAATTACATTCAATTTATTTCTTAGGTGATTCTGGAGGCATTGCGTGTTGTGTGGTGGAGCTGAACGCTGTGCACTGCCTCGTCACCGAAGCCAACAAATGAAAATATTAAATACTTAACTTCCTCGAGTGGGAATCGTAGCCACAACTTATCGTGTTTACAGTCACCCTTGTGCCCCTGCGCCACGACTGGCCTCTATTCTACATACCTAATTAATATCAATTATGTAGAAATATCAATTAAGTAGGTATTTTTTTTTTAAAATAAAATAAATAAAATAAATACCTATTTAAATAGCTACACACAAAACCTTTTACACCGCCTTTCTCATTTCATATATTTGTATTGTATAAGCTAATTTTATTTATATTAACAAAGGTAAAAGTAGAGAAGAGAAAATAATATGCATGTAGGTCGCCGCAGGTTAAAAGCAAATGTAGCTTGCATTTGTGGATTCGCAAGCATTTAGAATATGAGGCTCTCGGAAATGTACGCAACAAGTATGTGGTTATACTGAAATGGGCTTTCATTTTTGTGTTAGCTATATTAAATTTTCTCTTGGTGTGGAGAATAGGAGAAAAATTTAAAATTTTATTGTAATTAAAGTATTATAATTTATTTAAGTAGTTGTCTATATCACTCCTTTCTTTTGTAATACAAATTTGCAGAGGGAGGGACTAGGGTCTGTTCGAAATTTAGATCTTCACTTTTCGCACATCGTGATATTTTTAAATATGGGAATTGTCGTTTATTAATAGGTCTATAGAATCAAATACCCGTATTAACATAACTAAATACAAAAAAAATAATTATTTAATTTACCAAATATTAAAACAAGGCTAATTAACACATTACAGTTCCATTAATTCATCACAAAATAACAAAATTTATGGTTTATTTGACGTCAAATATCCTTTAGTCGACATGAAAGCGTTCTAACGTAATACGTGGTTAAAGAGTAAATGTCATTTGCCATGTGTTGACTTAAACACTCGGGGTATGCGGGTTACAAGTTTAATTCCGAGTGCTCCATTCATATCTTAAATTACTATATAGTATATTAGTAAATATATTATTTCGCAATCATAGTTAGCGGCAGAATATTATATGGTTCATATATATATTTTATATATATATTTGAATCCAAGAATACGTATAACATCTTGATTATAAATTAATATAGTAAAGATAAAGCTTTTAGGCACAAAAAGGACATGTCGGAGTGCACGCGATGAATGTGAGTGATGAGATCTAGCATTTTCAATCGTAAAATAACAAGCAATATTTTTAACTGATGAAAACATCAGAGACTAACTACTCGAAGTTGTCGTGGCGCAGGGACGCAAGTGTGACCGTAACGTGACGGTTGTGGGTTCGATCCCTACTCGGGGTAATTAATTATTATTTATAAATATTTTCATTTCTTTACTCTGGCACCAAAGCAAAAGTCCAGCGTTGAGCCCTGCCACTCAACACCGCCTCAATGCCTCGAAAAATTCCGCGGAAAATGGAACTAACACTAGGATTTCTTTGTCTGTCTTGCGATTGTGTGAAGCTGATTTTTAAATATATTTTTTTTACCCCTACCTAAAACACAAAAAAGTAATTCATTGAAGTTTTTACTATTTCAATTTTATTGTGACAGTGTCCCCACAAGCCTATTTGCATTTAAATTAAACAAAAACTCCCTGACAAAAATGATATCGCAGGTATTTTCGTTCGCGACATTGTTTAAAACAAATCAGTCGAGAACATTCTATTGTAAAATACCATCGTAATAAAATACATTTCTACTACAGAATTCAGACAAAAGATATTTCATTTTATATCACAGCAGAATTGAAATATTAGATACTAAAAAAGATGTTTTACTTTATATTTGTAAAATTAAATTTGTTTGTCACGATTTCTGAAGTGAATAACATTTTTATTAAATTTTGCAGAGATCCAGACACATTATATTCTACAGAATGGGCGCTATTCCGAAAGAATTGATTCGTTTTGGTCTCGCCTTTGTTGTGTACATGTTGGAATAGATATTGCTACCAGCAGCTCGAGTGGATAATTGGTATGAGAGTAAAGGAATATCAAGATATAGACGGCTATGTGAACATTCGAACTATTGTTAATAGTAATATGTTGTCTAAATATTTTGAATTGCTATTAATATTTATAGTATTTTTTTATAAAGTGTCTTACTGTAGCTTTATGCTTCTATTTCACATTTGAGGATAGTTAGAGAACTTATTTCCAAGATACTTCAATTTTAGCCTTCTACCCGAATTCGAGACATTGGGTGTCGATTGGCAGAACTCAACGACGTTATAATGTTCATAATTTAAATATTTTCATTTCTAGTGTCTAGTTAATACATACGCAATATAACAAAATTAAATAAAAAAAATATAGTACAAAGAAGTACATATTTCCATAACATTCATTTTAAAAATTGACTTACAAAGTAATAATAAATTCGCGTATTTCGAAGTTGTTATTGAAATAGTTTCAGGCCACAATACTTTTGGGACGGTTCTGGTTAAAGTACAAACAAAATTTAATATTTGGGGTCATTCGAAATTGTTGGTACGCTTCAGTAACACTGATGTTCTAACTTTGATCATTTATAGGCTTTGTTTATTTTATACCAGTTGTCAGCTACTTTGTTATGGATGTTAAGGCGTAAAATTGAAAATCACGTTTTCTTAGCTTCACGCTGTTTTCAGCACATTTCAGGGCAGGCAGAGTGAACATAGGAATCTAGTGTTAAGACACTTCGTTACCATTAAGATACTTCCGTTCCTCATTTACCGCCAAGGCAAGGCATTGCGTGTTGAGTGGCGCAACTCAACGTCGGGCTTGGTAAAGGCGCGAGTAGACGACGTATCGTTACCAAAGCAAGGCAATGAATATATTTAATATTTTATTTCCTCGAGTGGGAAACCCTACATATCAAATTTCAACCTTATAAGTAAAGTAGTTTCATCCATACGTTGTCTGTCAAGTAATGGAAGTGTTTTTTATATATAGATTTCAACAAAATGATTAACATATAATAATAAGAAAAAATATTACTTAGGGAGACAAAGGATCCTAAATGGAAGGAATAAAAATATCTTTCTGTAAAGATTTATTTATAGAGTGTAAGAGGCATAAGAAGTCTCTTAAGAAGTACTTGTAAAGTTTAGTAACTCTTATAATCTTTCTCCTAAACAAGAAGAAAAATGTTTGATTATTTCATATCTATATGGGCGGTAGGTATTTGCGCGCTGTAAACCACATGGCGGTTAGATTAGAAAATTATCCTCATTTTCAACCGTTTTTCTTGTTGTTATTATTGTAGGTAATATTACTAAAGTAACAAAAACTATTTGAAGTTAACTTTATAAGCAACATCTACATTTCTACGTTTAAACAAAGTTATAGATGGACACAAAACTTACCTTATATCCAACATTTCTGTTCACTCCAGTGTGACACGATTTCAATCCTTTCAATTGATCCAAATTGTTAATGTTTTGGTCCTTGTGAATGACGATCACAGCTTCGTAACGGAACTCCGCTACAAAAGAAAAATATTATTTAATTCTTTAAAATAAAACTTTAAAGTTTTAATCTATTGGAATTAATAATATTCCCCGCTTTGGTACCACAAAGCGCGGCGTTAAGTTACGCAACACAACACGTTAAAATCTGAAATTCAGAATGCTAAAACGGAAAGGAGTCTTTACACTCCGTTTTTTCTGCCTTGTGCTTTATGGTTTATTACCTGCTATATAATGGAGTAGAAAATCTTTTATTTTTAAAGAATTTAGCGAAAAATTTTCCACAATGCTATTCTCATATGAGGACAATATGTATTAAGTAAGAAAACTGTACACTATACTTCATCTCTATAAAGCCAACATAAGCGGCCATATTTTTTATGGAAGCATTCCCCTATGTCACATTTAAGAACGAAGTGCATTTATTTTCTTTATTCATCCTTTTATTTATTCAGTTACTTATTCATTTCTATTACCTAATATGAACATTTTGTATTTAAATTATACTTTAAAAATAAATTAGCTTCACGCTGTATCCCGCATACAGCAGGGTAGACAGAGGGAACCTAGTGTTACGACACTCCGTTTCCCACTTTCCGCTGAATTATTACTTTAAAAATGTGTTAGTTTAAATTAAAAAATTCTTATACATACTTAGAGTAAATCTATTCAAGTTTGCTGTTCTAACACTGCCTTTGTGTTCAGTAATTTACGTAAAACCATTACATTGTTTGAAGTCGTCCTTGTTGCCGTCAACTTGTTACAAATTGACTTAAAAGCTTAGGTATGTGTATATACTTAGATAATTTTCTTGCAAAATGTCTTAGATCTTGTGAATTTAGTAGATAAATACAAGTGATAACAATAAAATGATACTGTTTTTACTCGACTGCGGCGAAGTCCAAAAGGAGGGTCATGTTTTAGTGTCTATGTATGTACGAGTATATATATGTTCTTTTGTTCCATTGTAACTGTTAAACCATAAAAGCGATTTTTGTAAATGATATGTCGTTGAGGTTGTATAGCTTGAGTGTTATACATAATTTAAGATACATTAATTTAGATTTTTTGTTTATTAAATAATTAGTTACAGAATATTGACTATTGAGACGACTATAATATAAAAACAAAAATAAATATTTTCACATGTAATATGTATACACGTTTTCAGATAAATAATTACTTATTTTTTTATTACACTTAGTTAAGATAAAGCGCGGCATTGGGTTCTGCTACCAAACACACATGCTCATATTGGCAAGAAAGTAAAGAAAGAAAGTGTTTTAACACTAAATTCTCCGCATTGTATGCTACTCGGTAGAAGCGAACAGCAGTAAAAATATTTTCAAGAGTAAATTATGCCACGTACTCGTATATTTTTTTCGATACACACTTCACAGAATTATTATATTATAAAGTTTGAAAACCCTCGCTGTAAATTGAAAGAGATAAAATTGGAAGCGTATTTTGCTACCAAATTATATCTCGCACGAAAAGGGACGCAACGAAAACAGGTAAAATCGTTTATGACAGTTCCCGAATAAAAAATTAGAAAATAACTTTTCCAAAGCCACAATGGTCCTGCTTTTGTTAATTATCGCCAGTATAAAACAATTTCATTGGGCTCCTTTGTCCTCAAGCGAGGCAATAATAAAGAGGCCGGTTGGTGTTTATTCAATAAATTTAATTAATTTCACAATTAAATATTATTTTTTAATTAATTGCTAATATTTTAAAACTTGTTAAGGCAAGAAAAAGGGAAAAGGCTGAGTTCTTAAGATTAATAAGTACTAAAATTACTAGGAAGTAGATAAGGTTTCTTGTTAAATGATAATTAAGGCTAAAGAGCCGTCCTCTTTGAGAGAAATGCCCGGCTCGTTTAACCACCTCAGTCTAAAAAGCGAAATTTATTTATAGTCATGATGGTAAAATTTCTGGTAACGTTGTCGAATGTCTTTATTATTTCCGATTATGAAAAAGGAAAAGGAAATCTAACTATCTAACTTAGAAAGAATCACAAAAGTTATTATAAATTATAATCTGATTTAATTTAGTAAACAATGTTATGGTAGGTACCTGGTACATATATATATTGAAATACGTTAAAAAATATTTTTTGAAAATTATTTTTAAAAGTTAAAGTCTTTTATTTATCTTGAAGTTTATTGAAAAAATCTGCGATTAAGAGTGTTAACGATAAGTTTATTTATATAATCTAGACAGAAAACAAAAATCTGTCATTTTATTGTGATTTTATTAACATAAATAACTATACCATATTAAAAAAAACTATAGAAATAATGCTATTTCAGAAAAAATGTGGATTATAAAACACTATATTTATTCTAACATAGCAATACATATATGTATATTTATATGATTGTCTCCAATATATTAATAAATAAAATACGTCTTAAGAATTTTTATATCACCACAGGAAACATAGACGAGACTCTATAATATGTAGGTGATACTTCCATTATTTTCCTTCTAAGCGATAAATAAACAAGTTTAAAGATGCTAAATTATAATAATATAGAAATAACGTCGATACTAAAATAGTTGCATATATTTTTGCGTATTAATTAACTAATTCAAGGTCAAAAGTTATATGTCACGTCTAGCTACACGGCTATTATTTGAATTATGTTGTTGTTATGTTTTACATAAAGAAAAAAAATCTTAAATGTTTCTATTCAATCTTCACGAAATTAAATATTGGTTTCCATAAGCTGGTTAGACGTAACGTACCATTTTTGGTACGTAGCACGTTTATAAATGTCTTTGTATATTTTTATTTCTTCATAAAGCTACTTAATATTTAAATATATAAAAATTTTGGGCAATATATTTTTTTCACGACCCCTTGATATGGCAACACAGATGTATACGACCAAAAATATAAGGGGTAATGTAAGCAGCAGCTGTTCGTATTAAACATAATTTACGTAAGCTTATGAGAATTCATTTAAAATTATTTTCTCCTATATATATATTTTTTAAACTATAGTTATACTAACAATTTATCATTTAATGCTTTGATTTCATAAAAGTTCAAAAACGTATTTATATTTTATTTTACCTGTTCAACGAAAATAATATTACCAATTTAAAAAAGACGAAAAGCATAAACAACATGCACAGATTCTTTATTATAAAAGTACAATAGTTTGTTTTTTTAGCATATCATCCACACTGGTATTGTTCGAAAACGAATTCGTTCTAGTTTTATTTAATTTAAATAGAACGTAGCAATTGCTTTGATCGGGTTTCAATTCAGATATATAAAAATATCGTGTTTGAAAAATCATGAAACATTTTATACTTTAATTTCTTCGCTCTAATGTCGAGAACAATTCGGCTATGAGTTCCGCCACTCAGCACACAATGCCTTCAGAATTTGGCGGAAAATGGGAACGGAGTGTCTTAACACTGGGTTCCCAGGTTACTTCTGCCTGCTGTGTGCAGGATACAGTGTGAGACTAAAAAAATCATATTATGAAAGCAGAATTGATAAGGACATTATTATTAAAAAAAAAAATCAGCTTCAAGCTGTAACCCGCACACAGCAGGGTAGGCAGAGGGAACCTAGTATAAAGACACTCTGTTCCCCACTTGCTGCCGAATTCTGGAGGCATTGCGTGTTGAGTGGCAGAACTCACTTCCTCTAGTGGGAATCGAACCCACAACCGTCGCGTTACAGTCACACCCTTGTGCCGCTGCGCCACGACGACCTTACAATCATAATATGTAATTACATTATTATAATATGTAAGTACAGTACTGTCATTAAACTAAATGCTATTTACATATAAATGTACACATTATATACAGTATATTTGAAATAAGGGCCATTATTTTTAACATCTGATAAAAAGTGAATTAATCCAGAAGCACGGAATAGCGAAGCAAAATTACTTTCACCTATTAAAATTACGTAATCACCCACCTTGCCATTTAATGTAATTTAAAGTACTTTTAAACGTCACTTTTGACCTTCAAGAGAAAGCTCTTGGAGGCTTATCAGAGAATAAATTATTTGAAGACTGTAGAGTGGAGATGACATTTAAAACTTGACAGACAGGTTGACATAATCGATCTTATTACTATAATAAAGCGTTTCTCATGTTTAATAAAAGTTTACGTCTACTTCTACTTGGAATATTAATATCTTAGATACTAATCTTATTAACCTTAATAAATCATCCTTGTATATAAAATTTAAATGTCTTTGTAATTTTGAAATTTAGATTATTATGAAATCAAATCAAATCAAAAACACTTTATTGCACAAAGAAAATACAATTAAATTTCTAATTAAGATACAGTGCATAGGCGGCCTTATATACTAGGCACTATAAGTGATTTCTTACAGGCAACCTTTTTTTTTAACAAAAACTAATAGTATGATACAATTGGTGGCGGTTAACTTTGCATAAAGATATTTTGTAATTTATTATATCAAACATATAAACATACGCTATTTATATATAAATAAATACATACATACATATATACATACATACATTATTAAATTCAAAGCAATGCTTATGAATTGTTCCAGTCGAAATATTTTTCATTCATTTGTCTAGCTTCATTTTGAGACCTGAACCAATTTTGATAGAATTTACAACTCTTGGTTTAGCTTCACGCTCTACCCCGTACGTAGCACGGTAAGTAGGAAGAACCTACTGTTAGGACACTCCATTGAGATATTTCCGTTCTCCACGTTCCGCCGAATTCAGGAAGCATTGCGTATTGAGTGGCAGAACTCTACGCCACGCGCTCTCTCGTTACCAGAGCGAGGAAAAGCAAATATTTAATATTTCATTTCTTCGCGGAAATGGAACCCACACCCTATCGCGTTTACAGTCACGCGCATGTGCCCCACGACTAGCCTCTTTTCTGTTTTATTCAACAAATTAGAATAAAAGAATAAAATAGATATTAAAGTAAGAGATAAATCTCACACCTTAATTTACGAATAACGCTTATCATCGCACGGCTGAAGCACAGTACGAATAACAAGTAGGTAACAAGAGGCATTCTATTGAATTAATTCCAATCTATTAGTCAAACAAGTTTCTACGAGTTCCTCGTCTCGGTCTCGTGTAATATCTATTCCTATCTCTTATTCAATATATTATTTCAAACATGTCTGTGTATTCGCGTATCTAAGTTTCTCAGCGTGTCTAATTAGTTACGAAACTTTGTACGGTCAATGTACTGGTTATACGGATTTACGTGTTTTTCTTTAGATATTGGAAGTTATCAAATATATTTATTATTCTATTTGATAGTATTTTATTGATAAGGTTTATGCTTTTAAAAACTTTATAAGGCAATATAAGTTGGATAGTTTTGTAATAGAGAAAGTTAGTGGTTTATATTAATTTTAATTACAAACACATTTGAAATTAAAAATACATAGTAATTAAGTAACTATATCAAATTAATCGTTAAAATAAATTCAATCCTATATTTATCTTTTGATAGATTTTTTTCTAAAAACTTACCATCAGGTTCATCATCGGTCCTGTACTCTTGGAATACAATGAAATCTTGGTTAGGTATTTTGGATGCCACGTACATGTCTTCAGGATCAACTGGAACGAAATCAGCCTGTCTTTGCTGCACGTACGACAGACATTCCATTCTGCAAATAAAATTAAGATTTATTCACACACTTTTAAAATAATTTGTAATAGATGACTGTCGACACGAAATAAAAAAAATGTCTTGCCATGTGAAATTTGAACCTACAATGATTACAATCAGAACTCATAAATATTTTTAAGTAAGCCTAGAAACAAAAAAAAATATTTCTATAACTTAAAAAATTGTTCCATTAGCTATTTTACCTATATTAGTTTCAGAAACTTTTTTATTGTTTTTAACAGAGTTTGTAGACACTAGCAAATAACTGGGGGGCGAAAGGCGCTTCTCAAATTCCAATTTTGCTCACAGATGCAAATATCCGCGTACAAAATGTATACATTTATGTAGGTGGAACCTACGATATCGTTAAGAAGTAACCACAATGAAAAAGATAAGCCGAGACGAAACCATAATTTCTTTTATAAGTATAAATCCACAATTCTTATTATACTACCATGGGGTAGATATCCACGTTGATAGATCCTTACAATGGGAAATGATAATATTTAAGTATTTGAATTGGCTTAGTTAGACAGAGAGCGTTGGGTTCCACCTAACGTATACCATAACTTCTCTAAAATGGACGGCAAGTGGAGTTTATCAGCATCTATCGTTACTTGAGGAAATAATAACATTTAAAATTATTGACAACAGTCTGGCAAAATGCAGCGTTGGGTTCCGCCATCTAACACAAAACGAGCTAAAACTGAATATCTCTTAACACTAAACTCTACAAGTATCAAGACATACCTAAAGAAAAAATAATTTAATCTAAACGAAACTGTCAGAGGAAGTCATGTAGTTCGTAATATCTTATCCAATTTAGATAAATTGGGGATTGAACGTGTTCAACATCAAATTGATTCAGGGCTTTATGAAATTGGAGGCCCAATCTGACTCCCAAGAGCGCCCCTGCATTTGCCTCCACTTGTTAGATAAAATAATTTTAGATTTTGCTTTGATTTTAATTAACTACAGGTCTTCTTGCGGCTTCGCTTGCGAAATCATGAAAACATTTATATCTTAATATAATATATTATACGTATGTTTGTACTACGTACTTATATTTCCATCTCATTAAGAAACTTCCGCTCCCCATTTTCCGCGCAATTCTGGAAGCATTACGTGTTGAGTGGCGGAGCTCAACGCCGCGCTTTGTCGCGACAGCAGAACGAAGAAAATGTAATTAATTTTTTCTTGTGGGAATAGAACCCATAAACGCCGCGCTTAGAATCACACCTTTGTGCCACACATATACTTATGTACATTTAATTTCTTCAATATCGAAACTCATTACTGAGTCCACTATAAAAGAATTTATGAACGCATGGTACACAGATATTGTTTTGTTTATACGATTCAATTTTCCCATACAATTGATTAGGACATTCGGAAACCTCCGAAGACAGATTCTGAGACAAAGTGAGATTTATTTCCATCCGTGATTGCAGTATATACGAACACGAATGTTTTATGTATGACTTTGAATGATGAACGTAGTGGCCCTTATTAATCTATAAATAAAGGCTTTGTTATAAAGATATGAGTTTTACGTGTTCCGCTCTCATATTCAGAGCACGTAGGCTTATATAGGTACAATAAAAATTGCTTACTAGTATTGTCGCGACAATGCGGGTGTAGTTTCTATTTACGTTAGAATTTTCTTTTAAAATTATAAATATTAAAATGAAAACATAATGTTTTCGTATTGTTTTATATTTTGATTGATTGTATAATTATCTTATTTAATTCTGATAATTAATTTTTACCAGAAGCTATTTAAATTAAGATTCTTTTTTCATGCTGTAACCGGCAGGCAGGCAGAGGAAGCATTACATCAAATTAAGATATAGCTTATATTAGTTTACATGAATATATCACGCTATATTGATTTACACGCATTAGAGCTTCATGTATAATTGTAAATGTATTATTTAAAGTAATGAACAAAGATAATTAGTATTTTTTTAATATAGACAAGTATATGTAAATATATATAATATTGTTATGGATATATATAATGGTATACATTAAAACCTTCCCAGCACTAAACTCGATTAACGACGTTGGGACATGACTAATGGATGGTGAGGAATAAAGTGCGTCAAATCTTGAAGGTAATACAATTAGTGGGCACCCAATAAATGTCACAATGATAAATTACGTTAACCGACTAACTTCGTCTTTCCTTCGTCGTTAAATAGCTTTCCTTGTTTTCAGAAAATTTTATTTTTAATTTTTTTTCTTTGCATTTGCTGTGGTTTTGGAAAAAAAATCTAATTATTTTTTTTAGTTTTTTCCTTTCCATTCCAGAAGAATTCTTATCGATTTTCATATAACATTTAACTATGAAAAAGCAATTAGTTTTAATTACCTTATAGTTTGCAAATCAAATAACTGTTTACAAATGTAATCAAGTAAATAAAATATTTTCTTACCTATCCCTTGCTGCAATACATTCCAAGACAGCCTTGCTCTTTGTAGGTACTTCAAGCATTGCCTCGCAGGCCCTCAAATATGGTGCGGGCACGCATATTTTGTCTAAAAATGGTCAATTTACAATAATTTACATTGCAAAATTACACTGAATAATATCTATATTGAACGCGTTCATTATAGTATTTTGTTTTCCTAATTAGCACTATTAAATTAATTGACAACAAAATGCGCGCCATCTTATTTTTTTTTATAATTTTACACTTAAGTAGAAATAAAAACAGCCACATTGTCTTATTCGTCAAATTATCATGAATTAAATAATATTAAATAATAAAAAAAGAAAAAATATATATATTAAAAACATACAAGAAGATTTGCCGTTGACATTTGCACTGATCAAAGCTATCAAAACTATTATATATTTCAAAGTCATGGTCAGGCGGGCGACCATGCGCGAATGTAAACACGACTGGACGTAGAGTACACAGCTTCTTTTATATATTCATGTGCTTGTGCTATCTTGCTGTAGCTGTTAATAATATATAAACATTAATTAAATATTGAATCAGACGTTCGTAAAATTATGTTAGTATGTGAGTAAAAATAGTTATTACATAAAGATAAAAACAGTTAAATAATAAAAACCGAAATATTTATATATAAAAAAATAATTTAAAAAAGACATTGATTAAGGGATATTGATTGGTATATTGAACGTGCATATTTATTTTTTGTAGCTTATAGTGTATCTTAAAAAGAACCTAAAAATTTTCAAAATGGCGGTCGGCTGTCAATGTATTAAAACAAACAGATTTATAACGTGCTGTTCTAAAACACATTTTTTCTTTTATCATTTAGTAAAATAAATTATTTAACTTAAAATGGATTGGATTCATTGTAATAATTGTTATGTTCAACTGGAACCAGGCATTACCTTACATTTGACATCTTGCGGTCATATGTTTTGTAATAATTGTCTTAACAATGGTGCGTTTTGTTTAACCTATTGTGCTCATATTTTCAATATTTAAGTACAATTAACGAAATAATTCTGAAATATTTAGGTGTCAAAGAAGGCACTTGCTTGGTTTGCCGTGCACCGTGTTCCATTATGAAACTCGTTCCAGACGTGAGTATTACTCTAAAGTCACTTTTAATTAAGCTATAAGAATATACGACTTCGTTTGTTTTGCAGATGAACCAAGAAATTCAAGAGTATTTTACAGACCCTGAAGAATTAATTAAAAAGAGCTGCGAAGTTTTGCAATTTCAGAGACAGCATAGAAGAAGATTATTATCTTACTTATTGCAGTCGGTAAAATCAATTAAATAATTTATTTCTTTTAAATTTTTAAATATAATACAACAGTTTCTATAAGTGTAAGATCTTTGTTGGAAAGCAAACTTTTTAAATGCAATTACTTATTATAAATTACATTAATGATACCAGAGAGCAAAGTGATGTACGGATCATTTGGACCTTCGGATTTTTGTAATTTAACAAATTCCTTCAATAATTCAACGGGTCGCGATTTGTATGTCACAAATCAATAAAACAACCTGAGCTCCATGGGCTAACAAAATTAAAACAGTAAACAAAGCCTAAACGTACCTTTGACAATTACTAAACTGTCACAACGGGACTTTTAGTTTTCTAACATTTAACCAATAATTGTTAGCTCTATCAATTAATTACATCCTTAATTTAGCTAGACATTGACATTCAGTCAATTTATCTGTTTAACTAACGACAAGAACCAATTGAATCGTATGAAGGCGGGAAACTCAAGGATTTTTAATGTAATTTTAGTTAGCAAATTATATTATTATATATTCATATGTTTTTTTTATATCTTTAAGCACATAGTAGGCTGAGGGAACCTGGGTACCTAGTGCCAACACACTCCGTTTGCCGTTATCCGCTTCCGTTCCCCAATTTCGTTCCAAGATCGTTTTGCAAAAGTTATAAAAATAGACGTTTCGTCTATTTTCGTATCTACTAATGTAAAATATATCAATTTTCATTATTAAGTTTTAATAGCTACGTTCCAATTTGGGCCAAACATTCAAAAGGAAATTTCTCACCGTTATTATTCCGTAAGAACTTTTACTAACGCAAAGATATTTAATTCATAATAAATATTTAAATTACCTGTATTTAAATTGTCATACCGAGCATGATAAAGTCAGCAAAATTTTATGCAGGTAGCCTCCCCAGCTTAATTAACTTCTGCTAATTAACACTCTACCTTTAATCTTTTGGGGTCTTTTCTAATGCCCGACCTTATTAAATACCTTACTACCTAAAGAAAATATTTTGTGCAATTTGTATAGCATTAAACGTCCGTAGTTATAATACTTGAACGATTTCTGTGTAAGAAGGGTTATAAGTAATTGTTCGTGTCGTATTCCGCCAGATATTTAAGTAAATTAATATTTTAATAGCTTCTCTAAATATGTTCTAATTTAGATGGTTAAACGAAAATGTAAAAGCTTTAAGGGATTTTTGTGTACGAGTACGATAAGGATACTGTAAAATATCATACAAATAATTAAATTATAAGATCGTGTGTTTCTAGAAGGTTTATTTTAAAGTAGCGACACGTTTGCGGATAAAAATCATCAATGAACAGAGTGCTTTAACACTCGGTTTTCGTCCTGCACCGTAATAAAAAGAAACGTGTCCATAAGTCATACATTAAAATAATTTACAGGCAAAGAAATTCTACGCAGCCCGAAATGAAATAAAACGCATGACGGAAATATGCCAAAAACAACACAAACAGCTAAAAGAATATCAGAAAATTGTAAAAAATTTAGAAGCACAGTTAAATGCACAATCAAGTAAGCCTAAATGGTTTATTTTGTCGGAATATGTTTCGAATTGTTATAGTAGTATCAAATATGTTTATTTAAACCAACTTTGAATCAATAGATAGAATTCGGTGCGTGACTTTTAGTTAGATTTTTTATTATTATTTGTTTCTGTTATTATTTAGAATATTATAAAGTAATCGATATATTTATTAATTAATCTGAAATTTTAGTTTTGATATTAGGCTTTGAGGTTAAGTAATCGTAAGCATATTCGACAGCAGTTATTCCCTCAAGGCAGGGGTAATGAGTTTATAAGTTATTATCATTAATATTCTAATTATCTTATATTATTATCACAAATGATATATTTTAAAGGGGAAAATTACAGAATCTTTTGTGACCTACAATGGAAAATGATTATAATATCTGTTTTACGTTAATAGCAATGTCAATAGTGCTTTAGGGAAGTTTCTAGCTGTATAGTGTATACGTTGATTGAGGCTCGTGTAAATTGTATGAAAAATTGCCGAAATAATTAAAATGTTTAATTCTATTAATGTTTCTTTAGGCCATGCAAACGCGACTTTTTTGAATGAATTATTTTTGTTTCCACGTTGTATAATATAAAAAAAAAATCACGGTGTTGATATCCGTAGTACAAGAGTACAAAGTATTTTATCACTGGGTTCTCTTTGTCTAACAGGGCTGTTATATGCAGGAGACGTGCAAAGATGATAAAACTGTACAAGAGTTCAACTTTTATTAAAAGTTTTATTTTTATTTCCACAAAAATTGTTGTTTATATGATTCTTAGGAGTAGGACACAAAAGTCTTATTATAGTATCTATACTGATTTACTCTATAATTTAAACAAACATGTAAAAGTAATAGTAGGCAATATTTGTAATAAATTCACCAAAATTGTAACAAAAGGTATAAAATATGGTCTTTATATGAAATTATCGTGCCAACGGTCTATTCAGGCATTCTTTTGTGAATGATTTATCGTACACCCACAAGTGACTTGTTGAAATTACTAAAGAATTTCTACCTAAAAAAAAAACCTACCTTATCTTAGTAATATTTTAAATATTTTGAGTAGATTTTATAACATAGAATACCGACTTTAATTATTTTTTTACCTTCACGTTGTATCCCGCACAAAGCAGGGTAGACGAAGCTACGGAACCAAGTGTTAAGAGTAAGACACTCCGTACTCTTTAAGGCGAATCCCCACTTACTGCCGTATTCTGGGGGCATTACGTGTTGTGTGAACTCGACACCACAAAGCACCGGCGAACTAGGCAATTACTGGAGGGATGAAAATATTGAAATAGTTATATTTAAAAATTTGAAAAACAGTTTATAAGGACTTTAATTCTCTGAGATATTTATTTAAGCGTCACCCTTCTAGTTGCTTGTGGGCCCCATAATGTGTATTTTCTTGTCACGCAATTATATTACATGTTTTTGTACTTAGTATAATATAGTCAATGATGTTTTATTGACATTTAATATAGACACCATGAGTCTAAAAGGTGTCATAAGAGGAGTGATATTGTTAACTGTAATATCAGTCCTATACAATAAATATGTGTTTCAAAGGGTCTAGGCCGCACTCAATGGACTGACTACCATGACTTCTACTCTCGCCGGTGGCTCTCGTAATATCGAAGTATAACGTGTCTTTATTTTCTTTATTCGAAGTATAATTTGTCTGTATATACACTACTCAATAATTGTATAAATGAGTGACTGTATGCTAAGGACGTATATGAAGGAGGAGTTTATATAGGCATAGGTACACTAAAGTAATTTTAGTGTAACAATTAACTAATTTACAATTAATTGTGATTTCCCCTAGATAAGTGCTCAATTGTTAATATTTAATAGTTAATTGCAATTAAAATTTGCCCAAATCTGCACTACAGTAACAAGCGACCTATTAGATAAATATAAATTGATAAATATAATTTTTAATTATCTAAAATGTTAGTGCTTGCTGGGTAAATGTCATCACATTCAACAGTAATCTGCCCCTCATCTTTATTCACGCTATGTCCACGGCCAAACCGGGTCCGCTCGTCGCTTAAATATGCAACGCTATTCAATTAAGATACCTAATAAATTGTATATTTTAACATTTTAATGTGTTTTGGAGCTTCTTAAGTTTTGTACTTACATGTACATGCAACTACCAACTTGCAAGTCAAATTACTTCTATCTTATCTGTGGACAATTTCTGGTAACCAATGGAATAATTTGGTCCATTTTCCGTCTTGCTTGCCATGCTAAATATGTAAAAAAATATCTGTATTAGTGATTCTTACGAGTATCTTTGAATTTACAGTAAAATTATAAAATCGTCTTCATGATTAAAGATATTTTTCGATTTATAAGTATTGTAAATTGATTGATATTGCATGCTCCATTTCGTTGAATTAATATTTTCAAGAACTTATAAGTAGTTAATAGTATCTATACTAGATTATGTCTAAATTGGTTCAAGAATCAATACTGTATGTTAAGTTCTTAAGTAGTTTACTAGATAGAAGCACTTCGAACTTTGAAGCGTAGTCGTAATCCTTTTATAACGGACACTCGTAGCGAAGTTATTTAATAACTTTAAGAGGATACCTTAAAGTTACTTAATAAGTTTAAAAAGAGATTTTTTTCTAGAAAGATTGAGATTAGTTCAAGCTACTTACAGCTGCACTCTGAGACGTTAGTCAAAGTTTAATTGTTATATTAAACTCATAACCACGCTGTTCAATCAAGCATGATATTGAGGTTTCACCGTGACAAATTTTACGTAATACATAATTTCATACAAGTTTACGCTTACTTTAACAGTTAAAGGTTAAATTGACATCATTTACCTTTTTTATGAAATATTTAAATTGTATAAAATTCCGAAATGTCTTCAGTACTAAACAATTTTCCAGAACCTTTTGATTTTCCACCCCCATTCACAACAGCAAAAATAGAATAAACGCACAATTCCATTAATAATCTTCCTCGACAACCCCAGAACTTATTTCTACATAATTTTTATAACCTTTTCAGTATTCTCGATATATTTTAAGATATTTTTTATAGAACAAACGTCGCCATTCAGCGTTCCCATATCGCCCGGTAGCAATTTGTCGCCCAGCTTCATTCAGACTACGCCCACGTACAAGCGGCCGGCTAAAAGCACTCCCTATAATGTGAGCTTACTTTTATTCTACTATAACTTGAAATAGCTATGTGAGGTCATTATGACATAGTAGATTATTTATACATAACTATATTAGTTTTAGGTAATGGAATAATTGCCTATGATTAAAATTAGATGTTTTTTTAGAAAATGATATTGTTAAATGATAAAACTTCTTAGGTGTCAAAGAGGCGCGGGTTCAAATCCCGCTACGTAGAAAAAATGAGAAGGTGTCAACAGTAGTTCTTGTTTATAGATTGTAGAAAATATATTTTCGTATTTCCAAGACATTATCAAATATTAATTTCGTATACTGTGACGCGTTCCATTAAAACATCAAATCGATAATAAAAAGTAGAATCTAACGGTGACAAGTATATTCTAAGTAAAAAATAAAACTGTGATAAAAAAAAATGTTTAAAATATTTAAAAAAATATTTTTTTCGTACTAATATCTATATAACCTTTCACCATAAATAAGGAAACTTCCGCTTTATTTGATTATTTACAAATAGATACACAACTGTTTTAGGTTTAGGGTATTCCCATTAATAGTGAGATTTGTTTTGTAAACAATATTACATAAAAGATAATTTTGATACCACTTAAACTAGCAACCATATCTTTAAGACTTTTGACTCTGTTACATAAACAATATGATTAAAATATATATTTAAATCCATAAACTATACAATGTACGTATGTACTCATATGTCATATCTATATAAAAAAGTCCCGTATGAAATCAATGCTGAATCAAAATGTGGGAAATGTATGGTTAAGAAATCCTAAGTACGTATAGCAATAATGTATTCTTGTGTCGATCAAAAACTAAATCACTATCAAAGAATTTAGTGATATTTCACTTTATTTAACTAACTTTGTTTTGGTTCATGCACTTAAAAAATATAAATTATATTTACCACAGCAACCGTATCAATCCAACCTCGTGACCCCTACGAGGATAAGCATGCATCGATCTCATCCATGTAGCCAGGTATTATTATAAATAAATATTATATATTCGTATTGTTATTACTAGTAGGTATTTCAGGATGTCATACCTGTAAGCGAAACGGTCGTTGGTTTGGTTCCCATTTAGGGAAACTAAATTCTCCCTCTGGTAACAAGACAAAGCGAGGCCTTGAGTCCCATCACACAACACACAATGTCTCGAAAATTTTGTGAGTGTCTTAAGTCGAGTTGCATCTTTATGTAAGTGTAATGAGATTATAACTAAATCCTTGAAGTTCAGTTTAAGAAATAAATAAAAATCGTTCGTAACTATGCTGTCTCTCCGTTCGTTTAGCATACGCTAAAAACACCAGTTCGATTCCCATGAAGAGCAGAGCGTATTAACTAGGTTCCCTTTGCCTACCCGGGATACAGCGCAATTTATGGAAGTATTCCGTTCGATAGATACTTGTATCTTTATTTATAGTAATAAATATGTAAGTAAATGTTCTGTTGAAAGTGGAGTATTATAGTCACTACATTACAAACGGTTTCGTAAATTAAAAATATATTCAAAGTAAAAAAATATATATATACTTTTTAAAAGAAAATTACTATACTTCTGAAGAAGTAAGTCTTAAAAAAATTTGATACACATTCATATAAATATACTTAAAAATTTTATTTTAAAAATTCCATCAAGAAATTTCAAACTAAGCCACGATTCAACTTGTGATTTGTATACCCATAAGTTTAAATTTCCTCGCGGCATATAAATTTTCTCACAATATTTTTCTTACTCGAGCCTCTAAGATGAATGAACAAAAAAAGACAAAGAAAACAAAAAGAAATACGTATCTTTCTTTTTATAAGTAAGATAAACAAAAGTTCCGTGAAATTATTCTTTTGTCCACACAAAAACAACTTTCCCACTAAATGGTACGTTTAAATACTCAACGTGAAACAAAGCTTAAAATATTAAAGCGTGCTCTTCTAATGAGATGGCTTGTTAAAACCGCAATGAAACGTTAAAAAAATGGTTTCGAATTAATTAATCCTATTTATTTTCTCGATTTCACCAGTTTTCAATTAAAAATTTTCGGTCCGTGTTATTTTTTAATGAGCTCTAACTTTAAAATGTTTAACTTTGATTAATTAACTTAATGTTTTTTATTGGCATAAGAAATAGAGAACTTATTATTTGTTGCGTTATTTTAATTTAAATTTTGTTATTGTTATGGTATTTTAGAATTATTATCAGAAGAACTATGAGCAAAAGCTTTCTTTGTTATTGATAATACTGTTTTTTAAAATATAAATGTACTTCTACATGCTAGAATGATTGTAGTGACTGAACATTCCGTTTTTGTTCTTATTCTATAGATAACTTGATAATTTTCGACTATTCAATTTCAGAGGTCAAACACATCGAATAGGATATCTTCGACAGTGTCCACGCCCCCCACTCCCGACACGGCCGGGTACTCCAACTTTTTAAAGAATCTCTAAAATATAACGGTATTCTAGTAACGAAGTGATTTTGCTTGCGTTGCTGGTGCGAACGTTATAAAAAATGTTTTTCTTATCATATTTCGTTCTAAAATAGCTAGAGTATTAATTAATATAAGGAAATATTTTATTTTCCTCTAGTGGGAATCGAATCCAAAACCTATCGCGTTTACAGTTACATTTAGTGCCTCTGCGCCACGACTGGTCTCAAGGTAAAAAAAATAAAAAATATTATGATACCATCAACGTAGAACATCAACCAAACATAAAATAATAATTATAATAAGTATGCAACAATTATTAATATTTATTAATAATCAAACTACTAGAGGCCTGTCGGGGCGCAGGAGCAAAAGCGCGCGCCGTGTGAGTGCGTGTCCGATTCCCACTCTAAGAAATTAAGTATTTATATAGTTTCATTTACTCTCTACGGTAACGACGCAATTGGCGGCGTTGGGTTCCGCGCGATATAAAGTGAGGAACGGAAATGTCTCAATGGGAACGAAGTGTCTTAGCATTTGGCTCCCAGGTTCCCTCTGTCTACCCTGAGATATATGTGGGATATAGCGTGAAGTAAAAAATCAAAGTACTTAAAGATTCGTATATATATAATTATATTATATAATAATTCTATAATATTCTTTATTTTAGATCTATCTTTAGTCAATCGAGCATTGAATCTGGATATTCGTCTAACAATTCAATGAGATCACCAAATATCTTGTATTGTAATGGTTATGCTAAGAAATGTTCTTTGAACAGATCTCAGAAAATGCATTATAATTGAACAAATAAATGTTATTTAAGAAATTTCATTCATTAGCATGTATTAATTTGTTTTGATTAAATGTCTTGTCTCATTTTCGTTGTTATATTTTTAATCGCTTATGTTTTTTTATATATCCACCCTTTTTAAGAAAAACAAAATTGTGTTGAGATAATCTGTGGTTCACCTTATATACTTGATTATATGTACTTGATTTTACTAATAGAAAAATTACAGCAGACTTGCCAAACGTATAATTAGTTATAGTAGTGTTACAATTTTTTAACACTAATTATGTGTTTTTTTGCCTATATAGCAAGTTTTATATTTATAATATAAATATTTGACCGGTCTTTTTCACACGGTAAGCGTCGCATTTGAACCTACTTTGAAACAGTTGAAAAGACAAACACTAATCTACAGAGGAGCTGTAGTATTAGTAGCATATTTATGTACTATGCCATGAGGCCGTCAATTATAATAACCTATGTTGTACGCTACCAGGATGCGTTATTGGGCTTATTAAAGTCTACTCAGAGGAACATTTACATCGAGTTATTTCCGTTTTCTCGATTATATTAGACAAATCACTGAGCTAAGCTATGGCTAGTTGCCATTTAATAAGCAAAATGTCTCTTTAAGCGGATCGAAAGTGTAGAACAGACAGATTTGTAGCTTCTGATTAATAATATACCTCTCACATTATGCTGTTGAGTTAAAAGATAATGAGAATTGGTAAGAAAACGAGAAAGTCATTAAAAACTTTCCCAAACCAATAAAAGTTGGACTAACTTTACTCATTAAGAGTTTAGAACCAAAAAAAATAACGATAAGATTCGAATAATATGTATTTCGTGATAGTGTTGGTGAGAGTTAACAATCGTTTTGAAATCAATGTATGGGTAGAATGCCCTTATTTTGTTGATATCCACCGCTGGCTTCTTGGTGACCGTGGACTGCATGAGCACCCAAATTGTTGAACTTTTCTAACAACTCCGTGCCTTCTTTGAAGCCCTTTTGCAAGAATTCACCCTGTAAAAAGTAAAATATTGATATTATTTTTTTTATTATATAAGTTTTAGTTTAGTGTTATGTGTTTCCTGAAAATCAATATATATTTTACTTAATAAATCTCTTAATAGTACGGTATCAAAACATCAAATAGATTGTCTGACGCGAGATGAAATGTCAGGTAAATGCTAAATGCTTTTCCAAGCACGTACCCTAGATTAAGTGTAATGTTCGTATTCATTTATATAAATATTTATGTATGTACATAATTATATTAATTCGGATAATCTATCAAAATTGGTCGCTTAGTTTTACGTTTTTTCTTTCTCACAGTAATCTTTTTTCTGCTGAGTATTACGTTCAAATGCACGTTTTTAAAAAGAGTATGAGAGTCGTTTCTCATATTTTAAGTGCTGCACAATGAATACCATTTCCTCCTAGATCTCTACAAAAGAGCACTCATTAATTATGTAACAGCAATTTTTTCTTAAAAGTCAACTGGAAGTAATTTTTAATGGAAGTGACATTAAAGTTAGTGCGCAAAAATAACAAACTTTGCATAATAAATATTTGCATTGCAGAAACGTGAGTGTATGTGAATAAACAGATAATTTTAATTGTTTTAGTTATATTTTTCTGTTTTTACTTTATATTTTTCTTTTTGCTGGTATCCATCTGTAAATTAATACTAATCTATTTGTTATACAATTAGATATTGTATTATTTGAATTCGCGGTTGTCATGATATTAGAATAACTACGTGATAAGTATGTCTGTATACCCTCGAAACGAGAGAACTGAAATATGTCTGTTTAAAAAACTTGTACATATGTCCACTATCAAAGCTCTGATATAGCAATTCAATGTATAAATGTTATAATATTAGTATAAAATTGATACCTAATATTATTATTTATTTGTGGAAATCGTTAAACAGTACTTCACAAAATAAATATGCTAAAAAGCTCTTCTTACCTTATTAGCTTTGGAATCATCGACTTTTTGTTCAGACACATGGTGTCCTTCCTTGCCTTGTGCATTAGAATCAAGCACCTTCTCCTCGTGAGCTCCCTTAAATCCGTGCTTCGAGTTCTCTCCAAATGATCCAGCATTGTGTCCGGCAACCTTATGGTCAGATTCGTCATGGGCTTCGTCGTAGAAACTCTCTGATTTCTCTTCTTCATTCTTGCTGCTTGATGTTTTAAATCCTTTGCTAACATGGCCCTTCTTGTGACTCTTAGCTTTTTTCAATTGTTCTTCGTTTGCTCCTGTAAAATAATATTAAATATTTAGTAGGCTAATATTTAGTAGGTATTTGTATTATAAATCACCATTATTATAAATCACTACATTTTCGTTTTTGTTTTGTAATCATTTTGTGTTTTCTGTATTTTATTTACAATAGAGTATCTCTGCCATACATACCATGCGGACAATACTTATAACTATCATTATTAGAAGTAAAAAATATAATCAGCTTCTCACTTTATCCCGCACACAACAGTGTAGGCAGAGGGAACCTAGTGTTAAGGCACTCCGTTCCCCACTTTCTGCCGAAAGAAATAGGAAAAAAATGTATAAATACCTTGTTTGTCAAGTTTCTGACCGCCTTCATAAAATTTCTCATCACCGGCTGCTTTTTTCTTTGCTTCTTCGCCTTTATAAAAGCTTGATTCTCCTTTTTCAGCTTTAGCGGCTGCAGCGGCTTGTTGGTAACCTTCTTGACCATGTTTTGCCTCTTCTCCGGCTTTTTTCTCTACCTTTTCAATATTTTCATCAGCTCCTTTCTTTTGTGCGGCGTCATAGGCATTTTTATCTACATACCCGCCACCTACTTGAGCGCCCAAGAGTGGATGGTACAATAAACCGTTGCCAAGTCCTATTCCTCCAACGCCTCCTAAGCCAGTATTAATCAGACCTACTCCATTCCCAATGCCAACACCATTAGCAAGTCCAACCCCACCTCCGATCCCTCCAATGCCTGCACCAATACCACCAATACCGGCTCCATTAACTAAGCCGCCATATCCTAAGCCTAAACCTTGACCAATTCCGATACCACCTAATCCGTTGAGTCCACTATATCCTATACCCTGCTGCAGTCCAACACCTTGTTGCAATCCAATACCACCAACACCAGTCACAGTATTCAAAATATTAGACGCTTCTCCCTTAATCTCCTCAGGATAATCTTCACTTTCTTCAACTTCATACGAGTTAGACAACGGTATGCCATACTTGGGGTCAGTTCCGATCGCATCCAAACGTTCTTTTACGTAATCGTAAGGAGTCTTCTCGTCAGATAGTTCAACTTTAATCGCTTGCGTCCCAATTAACGCAAGCATGAGAGTGAAAACTGATGTCAACATCTTATTGATGTAATTGTCACCGGCGGCGTTCGACTAATGTCATTTTGCGACTGCAACGTTCATTTATAGTCATGTTAAATTCAGTGGAACGAAGTGGTTTCTTTGTGCCGTGATAGTTTTCACGCGGTATGAGAGCTCATGCCCGCTCGTTTCCTTCCTGTGTTATTGTTTTACTGGACCTAATGAGAACACTGTCAAATACAATAAGTTGCCGGGGACCTTGCTTTCCACTTGACTAGAGCCGGCAGTGGGGCGATGGTTTACGCAACCCGTTATGGGTCATACGTTTTCTCGCTGATTTTAAACACTACCGTTCTTAGGTAATAACTGATAAATTTATCCATAAATATTCTTTAGCATATATAAGTTTTAAACATACAAAATGTATTA
This sequence comes from Heliconius melpomene melpomene, assembly GCA_000313835.2. Taxonomy (NCBI): domain Eukaryota; kingdom Metazoa; phylum Arthropoda; class Insecta; order Lepidoptera; family Nymphalidae; genus Heliconius; species Heliconius melpomene. Next base: position 51,870 of record HE671431.1, on the reverse strand, counting down.
TAATTTTATAATTGTTATCTATTTCAGAAACGATTAGGTTATTTAGAAAATAGTATTATATGCACATGAAATCATTCTATTTGTTTAACCTTTAGCGGGGGCTTGTAATTACTGGCATATTACAATTTCAATAAAAAAATATAAGTATTTAATTAATAAATTAGTTAACTGGCGTCAAATATCTCTACATTGTGACCTTGTTTCATCTCGCGATTTCACGTAATTGTTTTCTTACGCTTAAAATATATGTCGAGGGCTCCAACAAAGGTTACCGTCCAAGTATTATTTAACCTAAATTTACCTAAATTTAATCTTTGGAAAATTTGAGCACGTGATTAAGGACGAGCTTTGAGAGTAATTTGAGTGGCACTCTATTGGAGATTACAAATATTTTATAAGCCTTATAGCTATTTCAATTAAAAGAATTCTTAAATTTATTAATAATGCCAGAATTAATTATTATTCTGACGATAATTGTATCATATTACTAATTTATTTTTTGCATATATTATAAATAATTGTTTGTGTCATGCATCTGTAGTGTTTATTGGAGGAAGGCAAAAAGTCGAGTGCTAAAGTGCTAGAGCCTTAATTCAATCATATTCTGTACTGTTCTAATACTTTATTAAATCAGAGATTTTGAACTAGGGCTTAAATTAAGATTTATTGCAATTCAATGAAGTTTATATAAGGTTCTTAGAATTAGCTAATAATATAATTAAAATAATTTCATTGAGTCTTGTTTGAAAACATTTATTGAATTTGTGAATCATTTCGTAAAGGCATAGATACATACATAGATTGATTAAATCTTATATCACAAATGAGGATCAAACCCACAACGATCCCGTGTACACATATAAAACTCCGCTATTAGAGTTATTGATATAGTTATTTATTAATAGATGTTTATATTCATTTCATAACGCAGTTGCAGCAGTGGAGATCAGTCGTTGCGCAGGGGCACAAAGTGCAGCACTCGAGGAACTGAAATACTTATTTAAATTTATATTTTTTTTCTTCGTTCTAGTGTAGAAGTAAAACGCGGCGTTGAATTCCGCCACTCAACACGCAATGCCTCTAGAATTCGGCCGAAAATGGGGAACGGAGTGTCTTAACACTAGGTTTTTTCTGCCCACCCTGCTGTGTGCGGGACACAGCGTGAAGCTGATTTAATTTTTTTTAATTTATAACGCGCAAATAAATTATAAATTCATCATAATTATAACATGTACTAACCGAACTAGTTTACGCGAGTAATTAACTTAAGAATATACGATAAATAAATTTTAAAGTTACTCAGGTACAGGTGAGATGGAAGTATGACCGCTTCAAGCGCGTCAAGTCTATATTTGCTTGCTAATTGCTGTTTAATTTTGTAAAGTTGGTTGAACGCTTAATTAAAAGTTATTATATGTATATAGATATATAGTTTCGTAATGAGGTTAGTCGCTGAGGGGGCAGGGGTGTGTGTGTGACTGTAAACACGACTGATTGTGGGTTCGATTTCCACTCGGGCAAATGAAATATTTACCATTTTCTTTTCTTCATTCTAATGTCAACGTATCACGCGGCGTTGAGTTCTGCCACTCAACACACAATGTCTCCAGACTTTCTTTTTTCCAGAAAATGGAGTGGGCTAATATTAGGTTCCCTCTGCCTAACCTGCTACGTGCAAAATACAGAGTGAAGCTTATAATAAAGGCTGAATAGGTCATATTTGTGGCAATTTGTGTGGAGAGATTTCTTTTACTGAATAAAAAAATAATAAGTTTATCATACTAGGATTTTATTTATCCTGTGTTCCTGTTTATATATTAAATAATGTTATAACTGGTACGAGTGTTACAAAATATCAGCTTTCTGCTTAAAGATTTTATTTATTCACTTTCAATAACGGAACGGTACTTTACAAGGCGAGGCACTTTACAAGCTGGCGCCTGCCCTAACTTCTTAGCAACAAGTTTTCTAAAGCAATTGCTAATTTATTTAAACAGCCGAAGATGCTATTAGAAGGCTTTTTAATTTAATCAAGTATGTACTTAAAAAGTATGATTGAAACTTTTCTTAGATTTTTAGAATTATACACGTAATATATGTTTTTTTATGTTTGTTAATTTAGTTTTAGATTTAAATCCATAGAAATAAAAAGTGATATTAAATATATGGTTTGACTAGACTAACTCTGTTAAATCGGAGGTAGTAGGTTGGATAGACTAATTCCAACGGTTATAGGTTGAAATGTAATCAACCTACAAGAATTAAAAGAATGATATGTTTACTTTCATTTCAGTAATAATCGCGAGATTCAAATAACAGCACGACTCAATAAACACGTAATGATATTGACTTTCGACGCGCTTTAGAATAATATAGTTCTGTCATTTATAACAATGCGAAGAAAATATTGTAAAAAATATAGACTTGAATACATTTCATTTGCGTAATATACGAGTATTATTCTATTTAATTCTACTGTTGTGGAGTTGGTTTGTTGCAGAACGCTTGTATTCAACTGAAGCTTTGTAAATGTGTCATCAAATGTGTGGGGGTATAGTCACATGTGTGATCACTTGTGTGGATGTGTCATTACATTTATGGATGTGTCATCACATATGAGTGTGTGATCATTTGTATGTGTGAGCGTGTGGATATAAACACACCTTTATATAATATCCCGTCTTTCTGCGTCCCGTAGGAAAGTGTCTAGGTAATTTTCAGCATCAGCAAAGACCAGTCGTGTCGCAGTGTGACTGTTAACGCGATAAGTTGTGGGTTCGATTTCCATTCGAAGAAATGCAATATTTAATTTATTCTTTTCTTCACTCTGGTGTAGAGGCGAAGCGCGGCGTTTAATTCCGCCACTCAACACGTCTGTCTCCAGAATTTGGCGGTAAGTGGTAGAGGAATGGGGACTTAACACTAGGCTCCCTACGCCTTTACTGCTTCATGCGGGATAGAGATACAAAAAATTTAGCTCTTAGAATATCTACAAAAAATATTTTATAAATAAATTAAAAACGTCAAACGTAGCCTTAGAATAGTTTCTTTTGTATTAACAAATCAATCATCTGTCACGATCTTTTAGTAAATAATCATTAAATTGAATACAAAAATACAGACGTTCTATTGCAATAGAAATTGGCGAAACACTTTCTTTTTACTTGTTCGTACATTATAAACAAACAGTAGGTATTTCATTTAAATCACGTTTTTCAAAGAACCCACTTTCGTGATTAACTGAATTTCTTTAGAAAAAACTTGTAACAAAAACCTCTCGTATTGTTTAACTTCTCAGATTGTCACTTAGTATAAAGTGAAAGCTGTCGATCGATCATAATATTATATTTTGGTAACGTTCACTGAGATCTATAGAAAGTGCAAAACTTTTAAAACTAATATTTATTTTTCTTTAAAATTAGCTTTCAATTGTGTTCGTGTATTGTGATATTTTAGTTAAGGTTTCTAGATTGAGATATCCACCTAAGCTACATACCTTTTACAAATATTTGAAGAATATTTTGAGGGGATGGCTTGTATTTTTGTTTGTAAAAAAAACATTCACTTTTATTTTATTTATAGAAAAGAAACAAATAATTATACCATATACAGTATTAAACCATCATTTTAATTAAATGAAATAACTAAATTATCCAGAATAACAAACTTTCCTTTCTTTCTACATATTTCATAAAATGAAATGATGAGGAGTCCAAGTCAAACACACCAGTAAGATATACCAACGAGCAAGTATTTCGTTACTGAGAGCTTACTCTTGTAACGTAATTCCACAGTGTACACATCTGTGTTTTTCTTACCATTAATTTGGAAGCGATGAGCCCGCATTAGATTTCCACTGGGATGCTGTGAGGACGTTTACTTTGCAGGTACTCGGGTACTTGTGGACCGAAACGAGATGTGCTATTTGAAATTCAACGACTAGCTCGTTATTCAACGCTGCCCTAGGGTTTACGTTAAATTATTCTTATATAAATTATTATATATTTTTAATACAGCTATTTTATCTTGTAATTTTCTTAGCTACTATACAATAATGTGAAGCAAAAGGTCGTCGGATCTATACCTAAGAAGGCTATGTTTTATACTAACATTCATATATCAAGGTGTAATTGAAGAATCTATAATTGCTATAGTATAAGAAGATAGTACAAGATTTACATTTAGGTTAACCTATATACGTTTACTATAAAATTTATACATCAACAATCAAATGTCGAGATAAATACAAAAGAATGGATCTTTCTATCAAAGTTATCCAAATTTGAAATATAAGTAACAAAACCCCATATTTCATTGTGCAGAAATACATAAAAGATGTTTGACGAGCATTTATCTCCACGTTCCAGGCTTATACTTTAAGCTGTAAGCTGGAAGCGCGACGGTCATCCGGCTTACTACTAAATGAAAATGGAGCCATATTTTTTATATTTCAACAATAACTCGACTGGTATTCCGCAAATAAAAGTTTTTTACCTGAAATAGAAACTTTACATTTCAATTGTTCGTTCGTTCGTTCGTTCGTTGAGTACACAAATATTTCGGGACTTTTCATGTTGCGCTCTTTGTTAATGCAACTTTCAATGAATCTCTCGCAAACTGAAATTTTTAAAGGTAGTTGTTTGATTTTTTAAAGTTAAATAAAATATAATAAATGTTATAGTACAGATATTTTTTTTCTATATGGCTTTTTAAAAGACACCAAGATAGAACAATTAATATTTCTATTTATGATATATTGTAAAGTAGCCGTAAATAAATGCGATGGTGGTAAATTCAAATGTCTCTAAGTTGATTATTTATATAATAATAATATATAATAATTTAGATTTTCGAGAAAAAAAGATCTGTTTTTGGCTTCCACCATTACGCGTGATAGACATTTAAGATTTATGATTCAATTCGCAGGAAGACAATATGTAGGTAAGTGAGTAAGATAAAAACAATAATAGAAAATGTTGGCTGCTATTCTGAGTAACAAGAATCGTGATATATAAATATGAATAGCTACTATAGTATAATTTTTCCAATAGTTTCCTTTTTCGAAAGTGACTGTCGAACACTTAGATTTCTAAATGAACAAACAGACAGACGTTTATAAATATAGATAAGAGAAAATTGAATGTCTTGTAACATGTAACGTATAAGTTTAACAAAATATTTGTTACTATATTTAACGTTATTAATAATATTAAAGTAACATATTAGAAATTGAATAAATTGTACAAATAAACAATAAATTGCTATAACAATAAATATTAAGAAATAGATTAAAATAAATATTTAAGGGGGCCATACAACAAACGTTGTATGTTTCAAATTTGCCGTTTTGATAGATAAAATTGTACGGAACCATTCATGCGCGATTTCGACTCGCACTTGCCCAGTTATTTATTCCTTCCTCTGAGTGGAGATTGAAGTCACAATCCTCACACTTTCAGTAAGACGATACACCACTATGTTACGACGCCCTCATATAGCTTTAATTAAAAAAATGTATAAAAAATTTAATGTTAAAAAGCCTAATATGTTTCAACGTTGATTATAATTCAATCTGTCAACGCACGTTGATTGCCGGTTACACGCTACTGCTTGCATAAGTAATGCGTTGTTATACAGTTGATGTTATTTTAAAATAGGTTTTTATAAAAAAATATTGTATGAAATAAGCCTATGTGAAAATCATTTTTATGCAGTTGTGGTACGTACTTTTTTCATTCCATAGTCATAGGCAGAAGGAACCTGGGAACCTTGTAAGAGTAGGACACGCACTTTGCTTCATTATCAGAGCAAGGAAAAATATTAAATATATTATTTTCAAATATTAAGCTTTAACGTTACTAATTTATTCAAAGACATTTATTGGCTTTAAATGATACATCCACCGTGCAAATAAAAAAAAATAACAGAAAAAAATAAGGGGATTCACCTTAACCATGTTCATTGTACCGTGAAATAGCACAAACGTAGCTCATTTTTGAAATCACTGACTCAGCAGCAATTTCAGTTAGGAACGATTAAGTCAGCACTTTTATTTCCCTTCTAAAGCTCTTTGTTCGCTACACATTTTGCTTTTATTTTCTATTGTAGCATTTAACAAGTGTTTATTTTTTATTGCAATTTGGATTTGGTTAATTTGTATAGATTATCTTATTTTCAGTTAAAATGTATAAAATGGTCAATTAGGTCAAAGGTATTCACAATTTTCAGGTAATTTTGGCGTAATTGCGATTAACAATAAAAGTCCACATGCGTATTCAGTGGCGGAACCCATCGACGCACAGTTAGTTATCTTGTTACCCGAGCGAGGAAATGAAAATAATTAATTTCATCGAGTGAAAATCGAACCTACAACCGTCGTTTTTACAGTAAAATGGCGCGGTACGACATCCTCTACCTATGAGCCCCGATGATCAGATTCATCCTCTATATTACACTTAATCCTCAATAACTCTTCAAGTACAGCGTCGTACAGGCATGAACTATGGAACAAGTCTCTTTAACGTGATGTTTTTGGTTTTAATAAAATATAACTAAATATACAGACCATTGAAAACGCAAACATTTTCTTTTCAGCTTGTTGGTGTACCTTGCATGAAGCGACGTAGGGAACCTAATGGTAAGGCACTCCGCTCTCCATTTTTCACCGAATTCTGAAGGCATTGCTTGTTGAGTGGTGGAACAAAACGCCCACTTTTGCCTCTATACCAAAGCGAAGAAAGATTTGAATCATTCATCAGTTTTACCCATTAGGTACGGAATCTTAAATAAAAATTATCCAATAATTTTATATACTAACTAGCGGACGCGCGCAGCTTCGCTTACTTATTTAGGGGTGAATTCTAATAAACAACGAAACATGTGTTCAATGAAATATTTTTAAGAGTCTGAAAGAGTCGGTGGTTTAAGAGTCGGTGGCGATTAAAAGATTTTTTCATACAAACTATCAACCCCTTATTTGCACCCTTAGGGGGTGAATTCTAGAAAACTACGAAACACATATTCAATTAAATATTTTTAAGAGTCTAAATTTCAAATTTTATAGTAATCGGTGGCGTTTTAAAGATGTTTCCATACCAATTTTCAACCCCTTATTTGCACCCTTAGGGGGAGAATTCAAGAAAACCATGAAACACTTGTTCAATTAAATACTTTTAAGAGTTTGAATTTAAAATTTTATTAAAATCGGTGCCGATTTAAAAAAAAATCCATACAAACTTTCAGCCCCTATTTCACCCCTTTAGGGATAAAATTTTTTAAAATCCCTTCTTAGTCCATTCCAGGATGTCCAGAATACGAAAGTAAACATCTGTCCAAATTTCACGTTTCTACGCACAGCGGTTACGGCTGTGCGTGCGTCTTACCTCAGTCAGTGAGGACAAGTCCTTTTATATCTATACTAATATAATAAAGCGGAAGAGTTTGTTTGTTTGTTTGTTTGTTTGTTTGTTTGAACGCTAAGATCTCTGGATCTACTGGTCCGATTTTCATTGTTTTTGTTTTGTATGAAAGCTGCATTCTTCAGAAGTGCTATAGGCTATATAACATTACATTACACATATATACTAATATATTTTAAAGTACTTTCTAATTTGACATGCAATTTATTCTGCCATGTTAATAACAACCGTCGCGTCGCTACGCAACCGTTACCGCGACATTTTGATATTCAACCTTATGAAAATAAATATAATAGTCTCTATTAACATTTTATCTAGATTGAAATTATAGTTTACTGTATAACATTCTAATAAATAATTAAGGAGATGTCACTGATTCCAAATGACCTGGCCTACGGGCGGCATAGTATGAGTACCTATGACCGACGCGAACGGGCACATGACGTTGACGGTTTTATAAATTTTCATACATTTTCGAACTTTATTTGTTGTTTATAATTAATTTAAAATACACTTTGATTCTCTTTTTATTTTATTTGATATTGCCCGCTAAAATTATCCTCCTTAATAGAGAGAAATGTTTAGTTATTTCGTTGAGTCGATATCTATGTACGCACGTACGGAAAAGTTTAGGTACTTTTTCTAATATTAAGAATACCTATCCTTTAGTTACTTTTAATCCTTTTGTTGGTTCATTTCAATAACTCAGATAATTTTTTCTAATAATGTGTATCTACTTATTATTCTTTTTGATTATTTAAGCTTATATTTTCTTACTAATTCTATTGAGAATTGAAAATAATTTCATGAATATATTTAATAAATATTCTTATAGTTGAAGCAGGCGTAGCCGCGTCCGGTTCACTAGTATATAGATAAAATGAATTATATAAAAAAAAACTATATAAATTCAATACATTTTTATTCATATAATTACTTGTCTCCGTATCCAGTAGCTCATCATTACCGCGCTCCAACATATAATCGGTGTAGCCCGGCAGTGGTGGGTGTGTGGGCTCTTTTCGCGTGTAATTAAATGTCAGAGCTTGTCGGTGTTCGTTCGCGTGTCAATATGCCAGCTACGACCAGATGCTGTAGACAGAGTAATTCGGAAATACATAAACTTAAGTATTAAAAGTTATTTTTGGGTTAAGAATATATTAGTATAAAAAATAAATAAAATGCTATGTTAGCATAATCTGTTTTGTTTTTTGTGAATAAGTTTGGCCCTTGAAGCGTATTGAAAGTTTGAAATTGAAATTTTATATTTAATAAATTATTTATTTATTTATGACATAAATACATTCTTTCTTTAGTGTTACGTCACAATTAAAATTGGGCGGAAAATGAGGAATTGAATGTCTCAGTGAACCTAATGTTCCCTCAGCTTGCAGTAAGCGGGATAGAATGTATCTAAGGAAAAAACAATATTTATGTTTTTTAAATTATAATGTATTTTTAAGGCTACCTTTTTAATCCACTTCATATATTACATTTGCATGAAACATGTACAAATTAGAAAGAAAAATACAACTATGTATATTGTTAAATACAGAATTATTCTACAATAGCGAGACGAATGCGAGATGATGACAGCCTCATAGTTTCGCTTTGAGTCAGTTTTATGATTCATATTCACGGCGGCTGCGACTGCCAGCTGAAACTTTTGTAAGTAATCTTTTAATGTGTCCATTAAAGGTTTTTATTGTTTTTTTTTAAAACTCATAATTTTTGCAAACGTTCTGTTAAGGTTGTAAACCATTTGATAGTATTTTTTTGTATTTTAATAAGGTTAAGTAATAATAATTCTAACTTTCTGTCTGTCTTTTAACCTAGAAAACTTAATTGAATTTTAGACAAACGATAGAATATCTTTTTTTTACATTTAATCTGTAAATTTCATATGTGAAATTAAGATAAGACCTTAGTTTAGTATTAAAGGATAAATACATTTACCAATAGATAAGCTTATCATAAATTATAGTTTTGGCATTACTGTTTATTTTTTAAATATTTCGCGTTGGTCGACAGAACCCAACGTTGCGCTTTACACTATTAGGCCGGGGATTTGAAAAATAAAAAACACTATTACCAAAATAAGAATTAAAAACACAACCATCGCACGCAATAATATTACAAAAAGATTTAAAAAAAAATGGTAAAATATGAATGTTAGGAATAAAGATGTGTCTATAGACAAATTGCTCTGTGCAGTTAATTCCACTGCTTGTTTACATACATTTGACCTGTAATGAAAACATAATAAGAAAAACCTTATAAGCTGCGTTCGCTGGTGATAAGAGACTGAGCGTTTGGTTCTTTGAAAATTAGGAAATATATAATAGAATAGAACGAGTAATATATAACTAGGCGTGATAAGAGGACGCAATAAGAGGCGCGAGTTCGTTCACTATGTAGTGGGACTCGAACTCGCGCCTCTTGGAAACTTCCCAAGTGCTCTGACCATTAAGCTAAACGTCATAACTAAGCTATGATGAAAATTTTGTACATATCTTTGTATATTGAGAATTTTACAAATTTGTGTTACTCAAAAAAAGAAAATTAACGTTGTATCCCGCACGTAACACGATGAACAGATAGAGCTTAGTGTTAAGACACTTCACTTCCCGCTTTCTGCCAAATTCTGGAGGTATTCACATGTTTGTGCCACTGCGCCATAACTGTCCTCTTCGATTATGAATGCAGGTAATTCAATAAAGCTCAACCGCATAGCGATCTAATTATCTAATAATAGGATTTCATACGGAATAATTCGGCTGCTGCTCCAAACTACTAATTTTCACGCACTAGTACGTAGCTAAGCTTAATTAATTAATATTGCCATGTTTGTGGCAAATGCGAATATATTGAATTGTTTAATAATATGATAATTGATAACAATGTTGCGCAAATGAAAGATATTTGATCGTGCATGTGATGGTTGTAGGTTCGATATCCACTAGAAAAATTGCTTTTTCTTTTAAATAAAATGCCTGACTTGATTAGGTAAATTGAAACTTAGGATCCCCATTAGGGTCCGTTAGTAGATTGGTGAATGTCGTGTTTTAGATAGGTAGCATCTGTGTCAATGTGTCATTAATAATATTGATAATATAGTAAAGAAGATATGTTTTTGGAAAATAGATCAAACAACAAAAGTCTAAGTAACCTGGTAATTGTAGGTTTCCAACCATATTGACAGCGTTGGGTTTCGCAACTCATCACGAAATTATTTCTTTTTATTTTACCTTTTACTTTAGGGAGAAACTGGAGAACGAGGAATTTAGTCATTAACTAACTTATTATAAGGCCGTCGTGGCGCAGTGGCACTGGTCTTCTATTCTCTCCCAGGGTATGAATATTAATATTAATAAGCTATTTTCATTTCTTGGCCCTGATAACAAGGCAAAGCGTGTCGTTAAGTCCCGCCACTCAATACGCAATTCCTCGATCTTTTGGCGAAAAGGGGGGTACGGCGTGTCTTAGCCCTAGGTTCCATTCGGCTACCTTACTGTGTGTACACCCCTACGTAATGACGACTATTTTCATAGTCCAATAAAATTAAACTTATATAGAATAGACGACCTTTAGATAAAACCACTCAACTATATATAGGTGTAATCTCATTTACTACTAATAAGCATTCAATCTAACTGTCATCACATGCTCGGTCAGAGAAAGTGGCGGCACAAAAACTGTATAGGCTTAATTAGAGGCTTCCATGCTCCGATTACTGCACCCCGCCGCAACGTAGCGAATACGTATAGTACTTACGTATTTATATGTACGACTGTATATATATTAGGTTATATCTACTAAACTTATTATTTGAATAATTGTTTATTGTTTATCTTGTATATTTTGTGGAGATGGTAAAAATAAGTTAGTTTTTTTTTTAAATTCATAGGTACTGTATTCGGCATGTAGCGGTGTAGGCTAAGGTAGCCTAGTGTTCAGGCACTCCGTTCCCCATTTTCCGCTGCTCGAGGCATTGTTGGCGAAACTCAACGTCACGCTTTACTATGTTACCAGAGTGAATAAATGAAAATATTAAATGTTTCATTTGGGAATCGAACCTACACTCTCACATAAAGACACTCTTTGTCCTAATATATCCACTGATTGTTAAACGTTATATATAATATTAAATGTTAAAGATGTACGTTTTCATAATGTAACTATAGCTATTTATCATAATATGTTAATAGTCATACTATGTGTTCATAATAAATTAATAGAGAAAACGCTAAATATACTGCTGATAAAATAGATTATACATTTGATTATAAAGTACTATCGGATCTATTAAAAAATAAACGAATAATTATGACATAAAAGGCAAACAATATTCCCAAGAGGGAATCTTACGCAATAAATTTCATATAAACGGTAGGGCGAGGGCAAAAAATACTTTCTAAATAGGAAAACGGAATAGATATGCGTAGTCGCAGGCGCGTACTACGTGGAGGTAATGAGAATTGAAGTGTCTTGGAAAAATTTTAAATATTTATGAATAGCAATAATTTTAAAATTATAACTTAATAATAAGTTGACTCCTTAAATATTTCTATTCTTTGAATGGGAATCGAATCCATAACTTATCGCGGTTATAATCACTCACTTGCGCCAGAACTGGCCTGGTCACAATAATTAAACAGATTTTGAGGAAACTCTGCGCATGTGTAGTTATGTACTATCTTGATTAATACAGATGGTTTTTATCTTAGTTTATTTCTTATAACTGCAAAATAAATAATGTGATAAAATGTTTTTTTAAAATTACTCTTTATGATTCATTCTTCACAAAAAATATTTCACCTTTCTAAATTATATTTTAAGAATTTCTTAAAATTCGTTTAATATACGAAATCCTAGATTCACATTAATCTTCTACATTATATTATGGAGTAAGGTACGCAGCCAGAAATTAGATTTCTATATTGGCATAGGTGTATTATATGAATATTCTGGTGTATTTTAGTTTGGGATAAATAAACGAATTGTTTAAAATATAATTTAGGTTAATTCTTCTTTGCCTAATATTACAAGTTAGATTTTAGATTACTATTAATATATAGATAACTGAAAGATAAAATATGATCACATAAATATAATATCATAATTATAAGTAAGTTTTTTCTTTTATACAAATTAAACGTCTATATTATCTTTGTAGGTTTTATACCAGAAAATACATAATAATAATAACTCAAAACATAATTTTATTCCAATCTCCTTTCAAAAACAAATAAATATAGCTTTTCCGACATTTCTATGCCTCCCAATGCAATCACGGCCAATTAGCCATTCGAAACTTGAACTTTCATTGTTTCTCTAAGATTTCTGATAAGCGCTGCCCACTTATCTAATATATGAGTTCTAATCTTACATCTCGAGCCGGCGTGTGTTGCTCTACGACGGCTAGCAGTGCGTTAAATACGTAAAACATTATTCGGTTCTTATAATTAAACAACTTGGAAAAGTAATAAGATTTGTTTTGTAATTATCTTCGCATTGAATACTCATTATTTTTACTAAAAATATTATCTATCTTTTTCCATAAATAAGCTTTTATTTAGCTTCACCTGTCTCAGTGTCTGTTTCTATTTAAATTTTGTATGTTAAACAAGTGGTCTGAAACTTTGAAATGCCTTTAGTTTCGCCATTAATTATATTTCAAATATAACATAATGATACTAAAATTAATTTAGCAGTACTTAAAATTTAATTTAAATTTCGATCACAATATACTTAAATAATCTAAATTGAATTAAAAAAATAATTCTTTTCGAAGACGTCAAATATTAAAATTAGTTTAAATTTGACTGTGAGCACTCGATATGCAAGGATTTAAAAATTGGTTGGAAAGTAGGACAAGGAGGTTCCCCCCAGCTTTTCTGGGGTATAAACGGAACACAGATTAAATCAGAAAAAAAAAACTGGTTATTTGTAAAGTCTGCTTACGGACCGAATATAATTGGATTTAAAGACGTCACTTTTAACGCAGAGCAATAAGTGTTGCTAATCAATCAGCAACATCATTGTATTGATCGTTGTTAACTCACAATCCTTTACTGTCAATCAAATGAACGATAATTAATAAATTTTGACTTTCTAGATGTTATCTGTAATTTGTATATTGTGTTTCTGCGAATGTCCGAGCGATGAAAAGAAATTAATAAAATAATATTAATGTATTCCTTATATTAAAGTAAATGATTAATATACATTACGATATTTTTTTTTAACATCTAGTTGCCTAACCTTCCAAGTATAACCCAGCTATAGTCATCTAAAGTCGCGGCAGTGTTTCCAGGTCGGTACAATATGGGTACCTTCAAAAAGCGCGTCTATCTCCACTTCAAAGGCCGGCAACGCACCTGTAGTTCCTCTGGTGCTGCACGGGGTCGTGGGCGGCGGTGATCACCATCAGGTGACCCGAACGCTCGTTTGCCTTGTCCTTTTAACATTAAAAAAAAAGAAAAGTCATCTTATATAACTTGATTCACTTAAGTTCCCGGATTTTACCATTAGTAATGTGAATTTTAATATCATGGTATAAACTTTCTATCCGCAATTTATTTTTTGTCAAACTTATATTGCTTCAGACCTCATATACATAATGGTATTTGGTATTTGATATTTCTAGAGCATGTACTCAAAGGACAGGTTTTTTAATTGAAAAGAAAGTTGTTTAATTTGATATTAATATTTTGCACTAATATCGACTTTTATAGTTATGCTAATGTTTCCCTTATAAATTATTAAATCTCAAATATATATTTGATTTTAATGATTGATTTTATAATAAATATAAAGAATTTTCAAATAAATGTTAAACAAGACCTAAAGTCCAAAGTTTTAGGACAGGACAAGTTGTAGGTTTAAATAATTTGTAGATATTTAAATAAATACTGGTTTTGCACCACACCGAGGTAAAATGTGTTGCTACTAATAAGACTAATTAAAAAAGGGAAATTTTAAATATTATATACCAATTTAGAGGCTATATATTAATTAATTAATTATATACTTATCAAAATTTTGCATACTGTCACTTTTACGATATTTTTAAGACGGGCAACACTTTCTCTCTAATATTTTACGTAATAAATGTAACGGAAGCATTATGTTATTAATTGCTAGCAACAATAAAATTCAAACATTTTATAATATACAACTTTCACCTCAAAAGAGAGTAAAGTGTAATTGTAAATTAACAATCTGTAACAATATAATAGATTGGGTACCTACATAGTTTCACTCACGACGCTGTCAGGAAAGGCGAACTTAATATTTATGAAATTAGATCTTTTTTGCCTTGTGCTGTATTAATGAGTAAATAGTTTTGAATTATGTTATTATTTTCTACAATTATATGCATTGTGTTTGTTTTGGTTTAGTACTTTGAATTCAACAAGAAATTTTATGAATTTGGAAATCAACTTTTGTGTAAATCAATGGAGATTATTAAAATGAGAATCATCTCGTTAGAATAATATATCAATATTTTATAATAACTCTATTAATGATATTAATAGAGTTATAATTTAAAACAACAGTAAACAAAAGAGAAATTAGGTGGTGTTGGTTGGTGTGGTTAATAATTATATTTTTGAAATTATTGAAATACTCATTCAGTTGGTTTTTGTTTTTAATTATTTTGCAAAACTAAAGTTTAGGTAAGCTTTTATAGTTTATACATATTTAACTGATAAATCTATTATACGTAAATGCCAGTTTTAGTCTCAGCTTAACTCTAATGATTATGTCGTTACGATTTCAATCAAAAGACCGTCTCATGAATATTTATCCTCCATTAGTTCAGTCATATCAACCTCATATCACATACACGCAAGTCAAGAAATTGTAATTAGTAAAATTAACGAGAGCAAATGTTTCCTTGAAATATGGTACGATGGTAGTTCGATTTCTGTTTGTTGAATGTCTTAAATAATTTAAATAGATATTTAGAAATTACACTTTAATTTTATTTTTACTTATTTATTTACCAATAAAATAATAGAAAACTATTTCCTGAAGGATAGTAAATATTCATAATTTAATTTGTTATGTGGTTATGACGTTTCACATGAAATCATTACTCGTCACCCGTCCGTCACTTGTCCCCATACCGTCATACGTCCCACAATATCCGTCTTCCGTCCTCCTCGCTGACCCATATGATAATTAATGTAGTAAGACAAATATGTTACATATCTTAGTCAAGTTCTACCTCTTACACGATATTCCTGATTTCGCACTGCTATAATTATATAGGTATATATTTAATATATGTATATAATAAAAGAAAACTTCAAAACTACTTGTCGACGTAAGCAAGTGGAACCGACGCTAGTTATTAAATAAATCTCGATGTTATCTCCGCTCTCCGTCGCAGCGCGAGCGAGGCACTAACGAGCGTCGAGCCATCTAGATAGTGTTAGATAGAATAATTAAAACATCGGCGCGCTTTGACCGCGTGACGGTCTCGAAAACGCATCACGTGTGGTTCCTACTATTTGTTTTGTTTAGGATATCGTTAGAAAATTATAGTTTTTGTTTTTTTTTCTATTTGTCAAGTTTTGTTAGTTTTAGGCTCGATCTCCCTCGCCACATTCGAGATAACTCATATTTTTCTTTTTCTGGCAGAAAATGGAGAACGCAAGGTCTTAACACTTCCTGTGGTCTAGATCTGTTAGAAAAGTGTAGTCATTGCTAAATAAAATATCCAAACATTTTCTGAATTTCCGTAATATTTTATTATATTGACTTTTTAAAAATAATTCTCATATAATAATAAATATTAGTAGAATATAAGTATAGAATCGACATTGATGCTTTAATTAAGAGGTTTTACGCATAAATATTGCACCAGTAGTACCGCCGATGATATCTACGAGACAGATTGTGAATGTAAGGAGTTCTTGTTAGAGATAAAACGAATGCTTAAATTTTCTCTTAGAGTTTAGACAATGAATGCCTATTGTAATTAATAACCTTAATTATTAAGTCTTTGGTTAGTGGTTTTTGAAAAGTTCTTTAAAACATTTGAAAAAGACATTTTTAATAATTCAGTAATTAATCGTTTTCAATTTTTACCTCTAGCTGTAGCGCCCCTAGAAGTTAATTAAGCATTTGAAAAAAATATACCAGTCTTTTGGAAAATATGTAATTTAGAAAAGATGCTATTCTTTATTTATTAATGAAGTAAATATTATATTTAATGTCCCAGCGTGGAATTAGAATACACAACCATTACGTGCGATCAGACAAATCTCAACCACCTACCACCACCTACACTCTACTGTGTTTATGTACGAGTATGTAAGCTTTGTTTTACATCATCATTTGCTGACTCACATAATTAATAACAATGATTATTTCGTCAGACCAGCCAAACAGAATTTGATAGATATCTACGAAATTTATTATACCGTTCGAAATTTCTATTGTTTAGAGATAAAATAGCAGAGTAGCCTCGGGCCAGTCTTAGACAAATGATGTCAATGAATAGCTGACCTAGATGGCTACCATTCCAGGTATTCAAACTATAATTTTATGACCAAATATATTAAAATTCGACATGTTTATGTTTCTTTTATATTTTAGCATTATTTCTTAATTATTTTTATTCATCTTAATCTAGTGGAGCTCAAACAATAACCCAAAGAGGACGACGTATTGACATGTATAAAAATAACACGCTGTATCCCGGACAGAGCATAGCACGGTAGGTAGAGGGAACCTAGTGTACCGGAATTCTGTAGGCATAGCGTGTTTACACAACTGAAACACAAACACAAAAAGCGAAGTTGTGACAAAACACAACTTCGCTCTTTGCCTCAAAACCAGAGCGAAGAAATGAAAAATTAAATATTTTATTTCTGCGATAGAGAATCGAACACACAACCGCTTACAGTCACATTTTATGAATAAATCATACTTTTTTTTAGCTCAAATCAGATGACAATGAACAAAATTCTTAAAAATAAAGAGAGTTGGTTGGTTTTTTTTCATTTATTATTAATTTTTATATAAACGTGATATGAAAAATAATGTGACACGCGTAAATCGTCACGCTGCGAGTAGAATAGGAAAAAATTGGAGCAGAAAATGCAAATGTCTAGTGTCGGGATGAAAACCGCAGGGAAATGCCAGCCTGCAATAAATATACGAGAAAAATGTGCTCATTTTTTAAATGAACGTGTATGTTAAGAGGTATAACTATTTTTATACGCAGTCGTGTTTTTGGTAAGAGTTTATTTTTTAGTTTGAATATTTTTTAGTCCTGTTTAGGTGTCTGTAACATTTTACATATCAATTTGGTCTGGTGATTTAGTAACTTCTCTAACTCTATAGGATAGTTAAATGAAGTTTAAAAATTGGCAATTTTCTAATTCTAGGAAACTATTATAGATAATTTTCGATTAATATTACAAAAACAAGTTGCAAATAAGCATACTTATGTCGTATATATGTAAAAAAGGACAAATAAGCCTGGGCTAGGGCTTAAACTAGTAATTTGTGCGAGTACGAATGCGGGACGTTAATTAAACCGCGAGATAATTGGGTCACGTAATATGTCATTCGCAGTGATACATGCCATCTTGTGGTTACTATGTACGAGGTGGTCATACCAACGTCAGGTAATATAAGTATTAGTACATATAGCTTTTTGTTTATATAATATTACTAGTGGACCCGAACGCGGCTACGCCCGCTTGAACTGTACGAATATTTATTAAATATATTTATGAAATTATTTTCAGTTTTCAATAGAGAGATGCGTTAAGCAAACTCATTTTGGGTGACGTTTTCTAACAACAAATTTTGCAAATCGTTGCTTAGAAACGGTCGCTTATCGATGGTTGTTATTAACATGGCAGAATAAATAGCATGTCAAATTAATAAGTATTTTAATATTGGTATATATCGATAATATTTGAGAAAAAAAGTATCCTATGTTCATTCGAGATCCTCAAGTATCTCTATATGAGTATTTTATCACAATTAAATTAGCGGTTTGGCCCTGATTGCGTAAAAGACAGACATACAGACAGAGTTACTTTCGAATTTATAATATAGATATGGATGGATGGATACTCTATTTTGTCAAAATTTACACATTTTAATTGAAGAACATGGATTAACTTTGACATTCAAGTATTCCACAATTCTGTGGGAACGTAGGACTAGTTAATTAGAACCGCTGATAACAATGTCACGTATCCTCTGTCACGTTAAGTCACGTCACAGGGAGTTGTAGGTAGCTTAACGAGATTTGAATTATTATTAGTTTGCTTAATTTCCTATTTTACAAGATAAAAAATGGATAGAATGGTATTAATAAAAAATAAGTTATATTTAAACAAATTTTAGGATTTGTCCCATCTATTTGCCCTATTTAATGTGTGATAGATTTGTTTGTTCTATATTTTTATTAAACTAATAAATTAAAATCAGCTTAATGCTGTATTGAGTGGACAAACTGAAGAAATGAAAATATATTTTTTAATAAATACTTAATTTCCTCGAGTGGGGATCGAACCCACAATTTCCATTTTGCAGTCGCACTTTGTGTCCCTGTGCCACGATTGGCTTCATTATATTAAAAATTCGTTATTCACTTTACCGATAATCAATAATCAACAATCGATACTCGACTATCTCCTATTCTAAAATAGCATGCCCATAATTTTTTTACTAATTTCAGGAATATACTGCGTAAATTCTCGTTAAATACATATATTTCCACAGGTGTGTACAAAGCCCCCAATCCAGGCGGGACAGGTTCACGTTAATTAAGCCGCGAAATAATTAGGTCACGCATATTTCGCTTCACGCTGTGGCGCTTGGAAATGGCCGGGGAATTGCCAAGTGACATGGCTGTGAATGCCAGGTTCATGTGAAACTTGGAACAGGGCGCTTGCCAGGTTCGTGTTTCTACAAGCGTATTGTGAAATTTATGAAGGAAATTTTTATAGTTTACTATAAGGTATAAAGGGGCTCAGAATAAAAGTATAATTTAATACAAAGGTTTATTCGTTCGTCCACTGCTACGTCTCAGACTAGACTGTCATATAAATTAGAAACACTTCATAAGAAACCTTAGACAATTATAGTATAAGCGGGTAGTTAAATAATATGACTCACTGACAAGTACCGACAAGTATACAAAATAATGTCTATACAATTATATGTACTTTATATAAACTCTAACAGCTCGGCCTTCCTGAAGAAAGGCGAGTCCTCTCGCAACAGCATTAACATTAAATAACTAACTAAGCAACGTATACTACTTACGTAATAACAAAGTTGTAAATGAAGCTATTTTAACCGGACCAATCGAGCATATTTGGGGGCCCGATGCCTCAAACACCCTACAGTAGTCCTAGATTTCCTAATTTCCTCGCGTACTGCCCTGGATTCCTGCAGAATGAGCTGACTGTATCTGGCCTTCTGGTATGGTTGGCTTGTGACTTCAAGGATGTTGGTCTTCTGACAACGCTGGCGGTAAACTGGCAGCTTATTCTGATGAAGGGAATTCTTCACCTAGCGAAACTCGTCCCCTAGGTGATCAGCGTCGCAGACGCTCTCTGAAACAAAGATTTGCCAACGGTAGATAACTGTGTAGGGTAGTGGTGCAATTCACCATTGAGGTATCTATTCGTGTGCGTGGTTTCCTATATATTGTGCGGTCTATTGTGTCATTGGGACACATCAAGGGAAGCTAAGGAATTACTTGCCTGTAATTCTATTGTGAGTTGAATACTGTTATTAATAGAAATGAGATGGTTCAGGAATATGTAAATATTCTCCATAGGTAAAATTGTAAAAGTGTCATCTACGTACCGCTTAAATATCCTAGGTAGACAAGGCGCAGAGCTAAGAGCCATCTCCTCAAAGTTCCGCCACACAGGCGAACCCATAGCAATTCACATTCTACCTCTGCACTGACTAAATCACGGGCCTATGAATGCTGCAATCTGCCGGGGATATCCATGACATCAATGTCACTCACCGCTCAGCTCACAACATTATAGTCTGCCCTCTACACTGACTAAATCACGGGCCTATGAATGCTGCAATCTGCTGGGGATATCCATGCCATCAATGTCACTCACCACTCAGCTCACAACATTATAGTCTGCCCTCTGTCATCTGTGCATTTAATCATGACTCTGATACATCTGTAGCCTACATCTGCGCAGTCTGCTAAAAAACTATCTGTGCCAGCTTCTGGCACTAGCTGTAGTCTGCCACTGTAATCATCTGTAACTAACAATTAGCATGGTACTCATTACTCTGTGTCATTACTATTTTCTTCAGATTCGAAGCTAGAAACATCTCGTTGAAAAGTTGTCCATTGATTATTTTATCGATTGCATCTATGTTTTTTTTACTTATTTGATTTTCTATAATTTGACTACTAACCTCATCCCTAACCGTTACGAGTGCATTTTTCAGACAACCGTTTCTCAGTGTCATAAAATATTTCGTTAATTATGTTTTATGTGCTATCAATTATTTATTCAAGTTTAATTCAAACTCAAATATTTTTTATTCAAATAAAAAGTTACATGTTTTATTCTTTCTGAACGTCAAATAATTTACCACCAGTTCACTAAAGTTAGTGGCTCAGACCTGAGAAGAACCGGCGCAAGAAACTCAGCGGGACTTATTTTTTTAAACAAATACAAATATTTAATTATTTGTGACAATGATACCTTTGAAACAGACTGGAGCGAGCATTTCATTCCCAAGGCGTGTTATCATTTATGAAATCATTAATTTGGTAATAACCTTTAACACACAAACGTCTTTTCACAATTTTTTTTTAGACCCTATTGTAAACGCGTACACATTGTCCCATAAATGAATTACGGATTTTATAAGCGAATAATATTTTTTTAAATAGTTTTACGAATAGTTGTATTTAAACCTAACTGAATACCGCCTAAGCATTCATCCCATTAATTATATTTAAGATATTGAAATTATATTTAAAATATTGTTTGATTAAATTGTTTGAATTTACCATTTGCTCTCGGTGTTGCCACCGTATTAAGAATATGCTTTATACTACGACTTTCATGAAACGTTTTAAATTGATTGCTAGAAAAACATGATCCTCTATCCGTGCTAAGTCTTAGTGCATTACCAAAATAGCTAAAATGTTCTTTAAATACGTTAATAGTAGTAGACGTTTTGGTATTCTTCACAGCTGACATATTAATAAATTTTGTAAAAGCGTTAATTATAACCAGTATAGAAGTGTTATCCTTTCGACTATAGTATGCTACCGCTAACAATAAATTTTCAACTCTGTTTGCAATTTAGTTATAAGATTTTGATCATAAAGCGCTAATAAAGTCGTTCTACTAATTCTCCTTTTAACATATTAAATGATTCTTCTTGTTCATTAATCCATTTCCAAGAGACATTCTTTCCAAAAGGTCAGTCAATGTTTTAGCAATAAGTGCAAAGGTTTTAATGAACATTCTCAAAAAAGAAACTTACCAAACCATTAAATTTTCTCATATCGTGTACATTTTTCGGTATCGGAAATTCTGTGATAGCATAGTGTTTCGTGAACCTGGTCTAATACAATTTTTGATAACGTCGAAAATGAATCTAGTAAAATAAATAAATTATTGCCCACTAACAAATCTAACTGATTATCTATAAGCGGTAACGAATAGTGTTATTTTATAGTTTTATTATTAAGAGCACGATAATCAACACATAATCTTTTATCTTATGTAGAATTTGACTCTTTAATAACACCGGCAATTAACATATCTTGAACCATTATCCTTACTACTAATAGTAACTACTGATCGTAACTTATGTGGTCGACATTAAACAGGCTTAAAATCAGTTAACTCAATGTCCAATTCAATAATATCGGTAAACCCTAACTCTTCTAGTCCACTCGACAAACAAGTTTTAAATTCATCATTCTCATTCAAATTCAAATTCAAAATATTCTTTATTCAAATAAACTTATTATAAGCACTTTTGAATCGTCGAATGTACATGTCAACAAAAAGCTACCACCGGTTCGGAAGGCAGTTCTGCTGAGAAGAGCCGGCAAGAAACGCAATAGTTGCTGTTTTCAAAATCAATGGTACAATCTATTACATTTGCTGGCAGCTATCCTGCATTACATTCAATAGACATTAATTCCATACATGTTTATCCTCTAAATATTTTTGAACAGTGTAATAAGCTTTACTTGTCAGATTTTTTTTTTTTACAGATATTTTAAATTTTGGAAGTGGCAAATCTAGAATACACTGCGGAATTTTATTATATACACGTATGCTCAGACCCATAAAGGATTTATTAACTCTCTCGTTTATTTCTCGTCACTATCGTATAATTGTCACTATGTTTACTATGACAATGTATATTTTGTCGGACAAAGAGAATATTATAGTATACTAGTGGACCCGGACGCGGCTACGCCTGCTTGTACTACTACATAAGAATATTTTCGCGTCGGTCATACTGTGCCGCCCGTAGGCTAGATCATTTCGAATCAGTGACATCTCCTTAATTATTTATTAGAATGTTATACAGTAAACTATAATTTCAATCTAGATAAAATGCTAAAAGTGACTCTTATATTTATTTTCATAAGGATGAATATCAAAATGTCGCGGTAACGGTTGCGTAGCGACGCGACGGTTGTTATTAAAATGGCAGAATAAATTGCATGTCAAATTAGAAAGTACTTTAAAATATATTAGTTTATATGTATAATGTAATGTTATATAGCCTATAGCACTTCTGAAGAATGCAGCTTTCATACAAAACAAAAACAATGTAAATCGGACCAGTAGATCCAGAGATCTTAGCGTTCAAACAAACAAACAAACAAACAAACTCTTCCGCTTTATTATATTAGTATAGATATACATTATCATTACTTAAACCTTCCCCTATATTAACTTTATCTAAATCTTTTAAATTTATAATATTAATAGGTATTTCGTCGACAATTATCGTAACTCAGTTTATTTCTTTTCTTTCTTTAATTTTTAAATCATAGAGAGTAGTATTAAAATTGAACCCTGACCATTTTCAAGTTCGTATTGGCCTTAAATAGAATTCACATTTTTGTAAACGTCAACACACACATTTTTGAACCGTGAACATAAAACAAACCCGAGTATCTATTATCTGACATAATCTTCACTATACCAACTGTTTTCGCGGGAATATTCATGTTTCTATTTAACTTCAGTCTTACCGAATAGTAAAATAAAATTATTGCTTAGACCTCTTAAATTAGGCAAATTATTTTGATACCATTTTAAATTAAGTTCGATAGCAATATTCTCAGGTATTAATGTACACCGACTACCTAAATCCACATAACCTACCAATAATCTATTATTTACCTTCATATTTAAAATAAACTTATTATTATTGTAAGTCTTTATTTACTTTTAATACATTCTTATAATTATTTATTGCTTTAATTTACCAACTTCGGGCACGTAGCCGCTAGATGATCTATTTTGTTACATATTGTACACTAGCGGTCCGCCCGCGGCTTTGCTCGCTTGAACAAGAAGTTAGAAGACACTCCGTTTAGTCTCACTCAAGAACAGAAGTAACTGACAACTGTTATTATAGTCTAATACATTTTTTATTACTTTAAACTGTATCAATCTTTTAATATGATTTTCCTTAGTACATTATTGTAATTTCTATAAGGAATTTGAATAATTTTTGAATTTAAAAATACAACCAATGTTGATATTTGGTATTCATATTTAAAAACAATAATATACTTTGAACTTAAAGCTTTAGACTTCCTTACATTCTTTTTATAGTATAATATAACAGACAATTACAATTATAACAGACTTTGTACTCGTGTTGACCTATTATTATTATTATTAAAATTATGATCTGATAAATTTAGAATTTTATCTGTGAAAAATTTATTGCGCTCAATGGACTTAAATATCTAAACACTTGTTCGGGCTCCGTAAGATAAGATTCTAATATTTTTTCTTTCCATTCTGTCCAACTAAATAATTAAAAAGAAGGTAATTCTTCGTACCATGATTAACCAAACCAAATAATTTCAGCAAAGCATAATGAATAATCTATCTATCAGACCAACCGTATTTGGTGAGCACTTTTCTACCTTACAAATCCACGTATTAATTGTTTAATCTTTTGACATAGGGTCAAACTCTAATATAACGTTACCTACCATGGTAATTTATCATCGCGATTCTATGACTTATTCATTGATTGCAACATTTCACGTATGAGTAAATGAGTATCATGCAAATTATCATCAATGTTAGTACGTACCCTCTTTCCTTCACTGTTGGCAATGTTCTCACTGCTACGGCGCCATCGTCGGCCACTTCAATTCCTCAAATGAGATGACGTTGAAACTTCACTGCTGCTACTGCCTTCGATTCCGCTTCTAATGGTGACTTTTTAGACCCCGTCGCTTCCTTCTAATAGATCACGCGTAACTGACATCACTTGCACTACTTATAATTGTGCCTTCGTCGCATTGACGACGGCGCCGCACTGAATGTCATAATTTACTACGAGGAGTACTGCGTACCGCTCTTTGTCTCGAAAAATGTGCACGAGTATCTTCCTGTGATGATCGTGTTAAATCTTCTCTCATATGGCCGGCCGTGCTTATGCCTTGACGACAATTATTTATCGTATCCATTGTAAATAATGTTGATTAGCAGAGTATTTTATTAGCGGGTACCACTTCTGAGATATAAAGGGGCTCAGAATAAAAGTATAATTTAATACAAAGGTTTATTCGTTCGTCCACTGCTACGTCTCAGACTAGACTGTCATACAAATTAGAAACACTTCATAAGAAACCTTAGACAATTATAGTATAAGCGGGTAGTTAAATAATATGACTCACTGACAAGTACCGACAAGTATACAAAATAATGTCTATACAATTATATGTACTTTATATAAACTCTAACAAAGACATATTTGGTTTTCTATTGTTTTCTCGCCTGTAAATCTGATGGTCCATGTGCAATTATTCTTGTAAAAAATTGGTATCGAAAACCCATAATAATCAGCAATATTACATTCTGATAATACATATCCTGCGTTTTTCAAGTGAATAGAATCTTTAGACAAAACAATTTCTTTATATTTTTTTAACATTTTTATTGAAATAGTTTAATGGTGTCAGAAATACATAAATTACTTGAGCCAGGAATTTTGCTAGCAACCAGCAACGGAAGATTAGTTTTCTCATAATCTTCTCATGTTGTTTAAATTACATCATACGAAGATATAATTTATAAGAATTTTAAAATCGTGACATCGACGCTCAAAATCATTTTAATATTTTATTTAGCTTTAGGATTGGCAGAGGGAACCTAGTGTTAAGACATTTCCGTTTTCCACTTTCTGATAAATTCCTGAGGCATTGCGACCAAGCAACTGAAAACTCAACGCCATGATTTGCCTCGTTGCCAGTTTGCTTGATTTTAAATAGTTTTACAACTACAGATAAAATTAAAATAATTTGATCAATTTAAATTTTACCAGCAAATGTAGAATGAATGGTAATTTATGTGGTTCAATTTGATTACGGGCTATTGTTATTCAAAAGCGATATTTTCGTGAGCTATATAAATGACATTTTTCTCATGACTTAATTGAAATACGAAATATTATTTTAAATAGCAGGTAGGTATTTTACGTGCACTGAATATTTACTTGCCATAAATTACTAAAAAAAAATGTATTTTCAAATTGAATTAATAACTTAAATATACCTAGGTTCGCTCTACATCGATAAACATAGTATAGAGATTCTCTTGATAGGGAGGATCTGATTGTGTAGAATGGAGTAAACGTCGTTACAAAACTGAATTGAATGATGGAACTAAACACCTCATATTTTATTCTACAAGAGCAAAAAAAATTTGGTAACTGATGGCCTTTTGTTTTGTTCTAAAAACGTCAAATACAATATTTCCATTTACAATGGACATAAATTGCTACGTACAAGTCCCTAAAAGGGGTTCAAATTTTAATATAATCCAATCAGCTCGCGTAATAGGTTCAAATACATTAATTAATGTTAACAAATTGATTTTCAGCTCCGCTTAGATGTTGCGTACGAGCGTTAATTACATAACCTGATGTATTTTAATAAATAGATTTAATTAATTTGCTTAGATATATATATATATATGTGTTTACTCATACATACATCTATATCTACCTCGAATTAGCAATCAGTAAGACCACTACAACTCATTGAATCTAAATATAATAGTTAAATTCTAGTCGTTTAAGAGATGAAAACTTTGTTTATGAAAAAATAACATCGTAGTTATGAACATTTCAAATGCCAGAGGCAAAGTGCAATTACCATATACAAGGTAGATAAAAAAAATCAATATACACTTAGCTTTTATTATTGCTTTGGCTTGCATTCACACTGCGACAAAAACTTGAAACAATTTTATAGTAGCAGTTTATAGCTTCGTAAATTTTAAACTTTTTCCCGTAATCTTCGTTCTTAATGAAAAAATAGTAACAGAGTACAAAGCTATTTTTTTTATTTTGTTCTGTCTGTTTGTTTATCTGTTTGTTTCGTAAATTTTGAGAAATATTGCTGACTTAAGAAAGGTTGTTGAGCATGATAAGTATATTTCATTCAAATATGTATGAATATTCAAGATTTGGAAACAGAAGTACCGTCGTGTTGCCAGCGTCTGACGGTAAAAATAGTAAAACGATCGATTTCCATTCAGAAGAATTACAATATTCAAATTGCCGTAACCTGTAATTTCTCTATGAGTTTTACCTTCATATCAGGGTAACAGAGAGGACCTAGAGCCAAGACACTTAGTTCTCCACAGTATTTTAATAATATTGTCATTGAAAATGTGAAACAAGCCTAGCATGCTAGGACTTATTGTCGTGTATAAGAGACTGATATCGCGTGTGATAAATACTACGAGGTTAATTAAGGCGTAACAGAATCAACTCAAAAGGATCTGACAGGCTAAAGATATGGTGAAATGAAAATATTGCTACCCATAAAAGCTTGCTAATTTATTCGTTTTGCACTAGTTTTATTGTGTTTGGCCTTATTCTTTTATTATTTTAATGTTTTTATTGAATATATCCCATTTAGAAGAACATGCTGATAAGCGAGTTTAACGCTCCGTTGTATCTCCTAGACCAGGAATAATAAGAAAATAATTTAAATATAATACCCCA
Source organism: Heliconius melpomene melpomene (assembly GCA_000313835.2). Taxonomy (NCBI): domain Eukaryota; kingdom Metazoa; phylum Arthropoda; class Insecta; order Lepidoptera; family Nymphalidae; genus Heliconius; species Heliconius melpomene. The sequence continues at coordinate 24,184 of HE671431.1, read as the reverse complement.
CTGAATCGTTTAATTTTAGTAACTAATCTTGTCTTAACATAGAAGAGTTTAAAGTTTTCTTTGTCTCTAGTATATAAGATCATATTTTTAAAAAAATAATTATCTGCTAAGAAGAAATATAGATTATTTGATTTTACACGTAAAAGTTCTTATTATAATTTAATTTTGCAATTTCCCAATATATAGAACATTTTTCAATTTAATCAAGAATAAAACCAATTATAATGTCGATAAAATATAAAAACCATACGTATATAAAACAATATAGATTAAATAACGAATAACAAATATGTAAATAAGGAAAACATAAAAATAATCAATTCACTGATACCACTCAGTGATTAACAGACACACTTTCTCGTTAATTTAATATCCATCTGTCACAGATTGCCAGTTATTTACATTAGGCGAGTATTAAAGCCGTCTGTCAGAGAAGAGCTTATAAAATAAGGGAATAGTTAATATATCGATAAACTCGGCAGATTTATAGCGCCATACAACGCTTACCAATTATCTTTTTTTATAGTAGAAACGCAGTAAAATGTTAGTCCGTATCACACCGATGTTGTTAGGATACTTTTTCCAGCTTTAGACTGTATCTCACAAGTCGTAGAGCCGTTAGAGAGAGCCTAGTGTTAAGACACTCCATTCTCTGTTTTTCACACGAAGTTGCGACATTGACTCAAGTCAGAGAAGGGAAATGTAAATAATCCGAGTAGGAATCGAATCAACAACCGTGGCGTTTACAGTCTGACTCAGACGTTGTTCGTCTCTATACAATAAGATTAATATCCATTCATAATATGACAAACTGCGTGTAGAGTGTCCTGAGCATAACTCAACGCCGCCTAAATTTTGAGGTTATATTTATCTCAAATTTCATCAAATTTTATCCAAGCTTCAGACATTTCCGATTAAGCGACAAACATACAAACTCACATTTATTATATTATTATGATTTTATTTTCATTATATTCATGGATATGTAAATTAAAGTAGTTTCTGTTTTATCATCATGCAGAGAGGGTCGCGTGTAGATTATGGTGCACTTGCAGGTAGTGGACAAAGTATCCTGGAGATACAGCCTTAGCTGCGCACGCTTTATGCTAATTGTGAGATTGAATTATTGAATTATTTTCTTATGTATCTGCTAACTTAGATGTTTTTATTTGTTTTATTTATATGCATCAGAAATATATTATAATATTGTCAGCTTAGACCGCAAATTTGCTATGTTCTTTTTTGGCTTTATGTATTTGTACATTTATTTATATGTTACTCGAAAGTGTAAAAAAATAAAACAAATAGAAATTTTCTCTTTTATTGCTGCCATACACTCCTTAATCTAAATGCATACCTACTTGAAATTTGTTATTTGTTATTTGCAACTACCTAGTCCAGTAGCTTTATGTGTAGACTATATAAATGTATAAAAATGTTTTAAATATTACACATTTGAGTTCTGCCACTTAACACGCAAAGCCTCCAGAATTAGGCAGAAAGTGGGGAACGGTTAGGTTCCCTCTGCTGTGTGCGGGATACAGCGTGAAGCTGATTATACATATAAACACAAAAAAACACAAAATCTCCATAAAACAACTAACACACTTCCAAATATACATATAGACAACACAAAAGTAACTTTCATCATTCATTATTTCAGTACATCTTCAAAGATATCGACACGTTCCCTGCACGGAGATGCATCGGTTAATCGGTTAGATCACTTTCACCTGTTCTGCGCGCAAATGACCGTGATTTATGAAGAAGCTTCTTCTTCTACTGAGAAGAGCTTAATGGCCTATCGTATAGCGGATTCGGTTTCATTATGGCTGGATAGTTTGGTTAATAAGACTGACTGACTTATTTGAAATGGGATGTTTTTTTTTTAGAAACTGGCTACAAATTTGATCCATACCATTTTGCTTTTTATTATTTAACTAGCGACCCCCTTGCGGCTTCGCCCGCTTTTACTACTGGATTATTCATATAATGTATGTTTGCAAAGCACTAAAGATAATGTGAAAATTAATTAAACCCTAATGCAACCCGCATTTTTGTAGTTTCAATAAGTATTTTCCAATTGTTTTACACAGCAAGGATTTTTTAGTAGGTACCGTAATTTTAAATCTGTACGACTAATCTTTTCAAGTACTTATTAAAATATATTTAAATGACTATTTTTATATAGTTAAATGACTATTTTTAAACGGAAGAAATTATAAACAAAAGCCTACCTACTAATAACTACTACAAAAAATATGAAACCAAATATATCGCGCTGAAATAATACATTCAACTCCAATTATCCAATACGTGCAAACGCATCTAAATCTTCGCTGCTATGCCTCTACAGCGGGCGGGTTCTTTTTTTCGAGCTTGTGGTTAATGCTGAAGAGGGTATTCTGTCCCTGATGAAAAGCAAGCACTACGTGGCTGCCTGTGAGGAAAATGAAATAGAATGCATTGGCCGGGAAGCGAACCCGGGCTGCCCGCGTGGCAGGCGAGCAATCTACCACTGAACCACCGATGACTGCTCATGACGCGCTTGTATAAGCAAAACGTCGCGGGGCGCGTTTCGCAGCAATGATGTTTTGGATATTGTAACAACTTCTAAAGTACTTATTAAAATGAAAAACAGTAAAAGACAGTTTTGATCTACATTAAATGGCCAACGTAACTAATATACTTATTTATATGCTGAGAGTAAGGGATAAGTAAAACTTAAGTCGGCACAGCTGATGAGTCAACGGCGTGACAGCTGATGAGTCAATAGTGTAAACAGCAAATTTTATCTTCGTTTAACGTAGAAAATTAATAAAGTATTTTAAAGGATAAGGATTAATACCATTATAGAAAAATATCCCTCACAATAAAAAATATATTGAAATTACTATTTTTAGACAGAAATATGATTACTACACGTTATCCTTAAAAGATAAAAATATGCTCTCGCGGACTTTTTTGTAGATCTTATTAAGAGGAACAATACTCCAGTACATTATTTTCATGTAGTACTTACCATTAAAGCAGCGCATGCGCGAAAGTGTCTCAACGGGTAGGACTTTAGACACATTTATCGTATTTATGTTAATTTACATAAGAATGTACAAATAATAAACTATATATAAACCTTCCCTGAGAAATACTCGACTTAATGGTGTAAACCGCATAAAAATCCGTTGGGTGGTTTAGAAGAAGAAGAGTTAGAAAGTTCAGACAGACACGAAAAGCGACTTTGTTTTATAAGATATAGGATTTTAAAATATTTTATAATTTTAAATAATCAATCTAAAAAAGACTCAGTAAAGCCTACACAAGTTCTTTCGAATATTATCATAGTATATTTAATTTATGAATAAGTAAATGGGAAACTATTAAATTAGGTTTTTGAAAACGCAGGAAATATGAGGTAAAAAGTTAATTGATATCATCATCGCTTTATAAAAGTGAACAACGGTATGACGTAATAGTCGTGAATTCGGGCTTTACTAGGTAAAATATTTGACATATGGGTCATAATCAGAAAAAGTGCACATTTTGTGTCTTTTCTTGTCCCGCTACTTTGAATGCGTTTTAAAAATACAATTTTAAAGATAATTTAAATATTTTGCCATTTAAGATAAATTTACTTATTAACTTAAAGATTTTTGTAATATTTTAAATGTATTAAGGCTTTTAATAGTATTTTTTGTTAGTTGCAATAAACTTTTCAAAATGCTTCCATACAATTTTTCGTGTCCCATTCACCACTTTACTTTTTAAAAATTGGTTTGTTACGAATATTTATGGTTTTATTTGATTTCAGATATGTTTCTATTACTTTACTTTATGCATAATATTAAATTTAACTACTTTTATTAATACATTATTTAATAAATAATATATATTAATTAACTAAATTTGTCCCAAAATATTGCCTTTTTGTTACTCAGGGCTAGTAACGTACAATTAAAATATGAACGCAATTATTTTGGATGGTATTTAATATTAGTTTTTATTGTGGCACCATTATTCTAAAAGTCAATGCTGTCGTAGCTACAACCAGTAGTGTTCTCGCAGCAGTTGAGGGGTTCAAATGTTTTAAAGGGAATGCGTAAAATTACATCTCAGGGTTATAAACGGCTTTTATTTTGGTAAGTATTCTATAATTTGGTTTTGTTGTTTATGTTATTTGCTTCTTTTTACAAAATCTCAAAAAAGAACGTCAGTGCTTGCACATGCAACACGTGGCTTATGAGCAAATATTTAAAAAGGTAAGAATTTCTCAGACTTCATTCTCAATTTCGTTATATTTCGTTACGTAAGGAAACTGAGAAAATATGAAGCCTAGTTCACAATTGCGGTACCAATGTTTTCTTATATATGTTTATAATAAAATTTTATCGAACCGGTGCTTGTATATGGAAGATATGTATATAAGAAAAAAAATTGCTGGCATATGAAAAAAACTATTAGTGACTTTTCATAACGTAAAGTAACCAAAAATAATGATTTTTAAGTTTTTTTGCTTGTTTGCTTGTTTGTCTATGTGTTTGTGCACGCTAATCTCAGAAACAGCTGAACCGATTTAGTTAAAATTTATTTTTATTCTTTCTGAAATTAGTTGTGATTTTGTGATTATTATTTTTTGATATATATTTTTGTATTTTCAGTAAGCGTAAGCTCCTATGTCAAATGCTGAAACAAATGCTTTTTTTTTAGATATGGAGAACGTCTTAAAAAGACCAATCCTATTAAATATGAAGATATGCGGAATAAACACTTACAAAGAATTAAACTTAATTCCAATGATAACGACTCAAATTTTGATATATTTTAAAGTGAATTTAATTTTATCATTAACTTTGTGATCTCTAACTAGAAATATAACTTTATTACGTTACGAACTAGCATTATTATATTGTTAATATTCTCACTTTGTTATGTTTTCTTCTTACATTTATAATCTGTTAATTCAACGATTGAACCTTTAAAATTTTGATCTGTGTCTCATTAAATAAAAAAACAATAGTTTTATTTATAATATCGTTATTTTGTTGTGTATAATGCCTTATGTCATCAGTTTCGTAACAAACTTTATCAGTGTTGTTACTTATCAGTTACGTTACGAATTCGAAAATGTCCACTTTTCTGATTATGACCCATATATAGAAATAGACACAAAGTAGAGAATAAAATATCTTAACACTAAACTTAGTGCAGAGAACTCTCTGCCCACCCCGAAAGCTGCAAGAAATGCGGAAAAAAATTACAATTGTGCCTAAGTTATTTTTGCTAATCACTTACAAAGCTTAATTTACTTTGCTTGCCAACAAATAAATTGGGAGCTGACCAAAATCTCTTTAATTAGCTGACTGTTGAAATGATAGCCATTTTAAATGTTGTCAGTAAACTCGTTAAGGCCAGATTCTACTTTAAGCAGTTCATGTAAATAGTTTGTGTATTAATACGTAGATAACAAAGCAAAAATAAGTTATGTTTCTTATAAAAAAGCGGCTGCACGTTTTTCTCCGCTTAGTAGAATAGGTAACGGGAACCTAGTGTTAGGCACTCCGTTCCCCGTGGACCTCAACGCCGAGTTTTTGAATACTTACTTTTCCTTTAGCGACTTTTACTATACATAAAAATGAAAAAGTAAGTAAATGATACATCATTAGTTTATTTCTGCTCAACAAATTGCTCGTAGAAGTAAAAATATATATAATTTCGTATGTTTGCTACGTGTAACATTTTATATTCTCATTACGCAACATTGTCATAAGCTTGTTTCATTTAATGGATACGACAGAGGCTGCCTTACATACTCCTTTTAAAATGGAAGTAAAATACATGCTTAGATAAAAATTATTTAAAAAGTAAAAAGTTAAAAGTAATAAACAAACCGGACAAGCGCGAGTTGGGATCGCACACCGAATATTTTTTTTCAATTCTATTAGGAAATATAATTATTTTTAGGGTTACGTAAGTTCTTTTTATGGAAAAAAGAACCCTTATAAGATCACTTTGAATATATACTCAGATGTACCTTCCCTAGATTTCCTGAAAAAACGTATTTCTTTACATTTACTTAAAACTTAGCCTCTACACGTAGTTACTAGTTCATAAAAAATCAGAAAGCGATACATTTTTGGTTAAATCTTAAAAAATAATAACTTTAAACGGGGGGCAAAATTTGATATTAAAGCCGCTAATTCAATTGAGATATCAGATGAAAAAGCTTGAGATCTCCAATTTCTGTAGGGAACCCTCGCGCTTGGTCGGTTTTTTTTATATTATATGCCTTTCGAGTACATTCCGATATGTTAAATATTTTTAACTTACGTATAAAAAGTAAACCGTAATTAAATTTAACCAGTGTCTCTTGGACGTCACCTATGTTATATCTGAATGTATTATATACATTACTATGTATTTACCATCAAAGATATCAGTTGTCAGTAAGATTATATAATCCCCAATATTATTATAGTTAATATTGGCGGCTTTGACAAATAATATCATAGCTGATTGAATTTGGCTACCGCACGTATGTAGACGTATATGTTCCTTTAATTAATTCACGCCAGTATGGTAAATTTCCTATCGGTGCATGATTGGAAAGTATCTAATTGTATATGCCGTGCGGCGTTAGGTTCCGCCATTCAACTCACAATATCTCTAAAATTGGGCGGCAAATTGAGAACGGAGTGAATTGACACTAGGGTCAATCACTAGGGTCAATCACTAGTGTCAAAGGGAAATTTCTAAGATTAGAGCGTTCAACCAAACAAACTCTTCTTGCCTTGTCTTGCAATGTGGGGACAAACACATTGTATATATTAAATACCTACATATAGTATAGTATATGCTACAATTTTGTATACTGATAGAATCTATGTTATATTATACTATATCTCCTTAATAAGCGTCCACATTATACATAGATTGGTGTCATTACGTCGCTTCGAACAGGTTGACAAGTGATTTAAACAGCATATTTCCTGTTCCAGATTCATAGAATAATCACTATTATCACATTGCATTTGCATTTTATCTTATTTTGTTTATAAAGTAATATATTCCTTAAATAATGAAATATATACTTTTAAGGCTATACTTATCGTACAGATATATAAGAAAACTAGGAAGCGCTTCCTGCTCGCTTTGTTAGCAAAACTTTTGTTAGTAACCTTTGAAACAATGATAATAAAATATATAAGGATTTTTCAGGATACAAATGTCATATTCTAAATATATGCATGCTGTTAATGCGTATTTTTTTATTTTCTATCTCTGGTGATAAGACAAAGCGCGGCATTGAGTTACGCCATTCAACATGCTATGACGGAAAGTGGCGAACCGGAGTGATTCAACAGTTCCTTTTACCTTCCCCGTTATGATACAGCATGGAGCTCAAAAAGAAACAATGCTTTCTTATATACGATATTCTTAAATCCATTTAAGCTTGCATTCAATCTTAACCTTTAACTATGGACGTGATTTTTTTATAACACAAATATGGACGTCGGGTCTGTCAGACCAGTGTATTTATTGGTCATATTCCGTCAGTTTTTTAAAGGAAGAAGACAATTTTATGTTTTAGTTTACATGAATAGTCTCAAATCGAGCAAAATCAATATAAATAAAATCGCTTTTTATTAAAGTTTACGCATCACAACGATTTAAGTAACTTAAAGTCACAATTTCAGTCTTTGGCCACATGGGATGACTCTTAAGAAAATAATACTATAAAAAAAAAGACAGATAATAAAATAAATATTTTTTTAACAAAATATAAAGTCTAACAAATAAAAAAAATAAAGAAATTACATCTTATGTTATAAAATAAAAATTTTGACAACACCTCAAGATAAGGTATTATTGAACATCGATACACAATGGCTTTCAACATTGAAGGCAAACAGGACGATTGCAGTCAACATAAGTATGTGTTGTCTTTCTATATATCTTTGGGGGCAAAGTGTACATGTTTTTCAAGAACCCAACACTGTTTTTTAGCGTCATGTTCAATAAATGATAAATCAGATCGCGAAACGCGAGTCAAAGTCATTCTCAATTCTTAGAGTAGTTTAGTATACGAAACGCGTTTTTTTATTGTATGAAGTGCTATTTTCTTTAT
>HE671431.1:0-15920 GCA_000313835.2 Heliconius melpomene melpomene | reverse complement strand
ATATATGGCGTTTTGAAGTCATTCATGTATGGGAAACATGGACGTCGGGTCTGACAGACCCATGCGCCGTTTAGAAAGTTAAATACTCACGTGTTTTGAACCCAGAGGCACAACCATTGCTATCTACATTCATTTTGTCATTAATACGAAAGGTACTGAGCGACTCAGTGGCGGAGGTCACCGAGAAGTGGCCGATTTGTAGAATTCGTAGACCTAGATGGGTCTGTCAGACCCGACGTCCATACTTAAAGGTTAATTACGTTTAATTTTCAACTTATACAACGAGACAAAGCCATGTGTAAGATCCACTTATACGAAACTTTTTCATGTATTATTACAAAGAAACACAAACGAAAGGATCCATTTTAAGTTAAATTTTACAATAAAAGCAAAATTAGAATGAGTCAGCATAATTTTGTTTTAATTTAAACGTGTTCTACATTATACGGGATAGACAGATTCACGGAATCTTGTGAATCACTTTCTAACAACTTAGTGTTTTTGATCATTTGAAGATGATAATTAAGTATTTTATTCTATAAGTATACAATAAAAAATTAAAACTGTACTGGGTAAACTAAGATAGGTTATAAAATATTAGATTTAATTTTAAAATATTAGAAAGAAAATCAGTGGAAATGAAATTAATTTATTTCGTCGAGTGGATATTGTGCTCACGACCGCAGGCAGCTCTTACAGTCAGTTTTCCCGGTGCACCATTACGATCTTTTTATAACTTATCATATTTAATCTGTAACTGAAATAACTGCCATTGCCATTTACTTACTAAGCTAAGTTATTAAATTAATAGGTACATATCGTATATTAAAATCATCGCAAATAGCTTTTTTCAGTTCAATAAATATTTTGTGATGACGTTCACTAGAAGAAGTTGCAAGCGATATTCATGTATTTTAATCTCGAAAGTACTTCACGATGAAGTTTTTATTAATTTGGAGCATCGGGTCATATTATCGATAATAATTTAGTATATGTCATTTATGTATAGATTTGATTAAAACTTCCATCAAAGCGTGACGTCGCGTTGACGTGACAGTTGTGGGTTCTGTAATGGGATGTTTGAAACACAGTTAAAAAATATATTACACTGTTAAAAGTATATATCGATTATCAATTGTAAGTTACAAACTGTAGCTCTATAAAAACTAAAGGCTAAATTTAAATCTAATAAGCATGTTTACATTCTAAAATAATATATAGCTCTGGTAACAAGACAAAACACGGAGTTAAGTTTCGCTACTTAATAAGCAATATCTTAAAAAAAATTGAGTAAAGCGGAGGATGGAATGTCTTAACATTAGGTCTTTTTTAGACTTCAAAGCCCTTTAGAGTATTCCCCAGAGACCTACAATTATGAAATGTGGCAAGAAGTGAATAACTTCTCACTAGTTCTTCTCACAAATAAAATAAAATAAAAAACTATTACAAACTTATAATTGTACTTAATTTTATACAAAATTAATGCATACACCAGCAAATCTAAGATGGTCAACTTTATAACTTGTTCCCACTTCCCAATCCTAAAATTGGTACGGTATCCTAAGTAGATGAGTTCGATTCACACTTGACAGTTTTGTTATTATCTATGGATTTAAAGTGAATATTTAAAAGACAACCTTCCTCACTAAAAATTAATAATAATACCTTAAAAGAAAAATAAAACAACAATAAACAATTTATTCCACAAGAAGTCACTTTAAGTAGAGCATCTTGTTTCGTACAAAGTGTCGCTTTGTAAATCAAAGTCAAAGGCGTCGTGTAAACGAAAACATATTGTTATAATTGTCTGTCCGTAACGGTTTTTACGCGATGATATCAAACGCTCTAGAATCTACCTCTAGCTCTAGCTCTGGCACTAGTGCTAACAGTATCGTGGTTTTGTATAATGCTGATTTCTTATTATGCTGTTTATGTTTTATTTAATTATATACTTTAGATTAATACTCGTTAATTATAGTTTAATTGTTTTTTTTTTATTTTTAATAGAGGCCGTCGTGGAGTTAAAGCGTATGAGCACCAATATAGACGCGACGTGTGTGGGTTCGATTCCCACTCAGGTGAATTAAATATTAGATATTTTCATTTTTTCGCTTTAGCCCTGGATCTAGTACCAAGGAAAAGTGCGGAATTAAGTTCCGCTGCTGAATACACAATGTCTCAAGAATTCGGCGGAAAGTAGGGAACAGAAGTGTCTTAATGGGAACGAAGGGTTTCAACACCAGGTTCTCTACTCTCCCTGTTAGGTGCGGGATACAGCATGTAGCTTCATATAATAATAATTAATATATTGTTGTTATTATTATTATATTTATCTAGATTGATATACTGGGACATGAAGTCATAGCCCTTGTTGAGTAGTTCTATAAATAGGTTGATGTCTGAACCGTGTGTAATCTAATCTACTTGATAAAAATATAAAGGTAATATGTTTTATGATATTTTTAAATTATATGTATTATTACTAAAATAAAATAAAACGATATTTTTTTAGTGCGCTTGAGCACGCGTTGATGTCTTTTTTATTGTATACTTATATAGACTTAGTAGACAACGCGAATACGATGAAATCGATTACTTATAAGGAAAATGAGTAAAATAACTTTACGATGTACCCTGCATATAGCCGATTAGGAAGAGGGAAGGGACCTAGATTATCGAGACATTGCTTGTTGATTGACGAAAATCAATGAATGGAAAGACGGAAATGAAAATAGTAAATTTTTCCGAGTAAGATTTGAACCCACAACCCTGATTAAAGTTAACCGTTGCGCCGCTACTCTACGACAGCCTCGATAAAAGGTATACGTATTTCTACACGTCTGACAATATAACATTGATAAAGCAATAGCAATAAATTATTTTTTCACACTATATCATAGTAAACTTGAAATACACCTTCGTTAGTTCCCCATTGGCTATTTGCTACTATCTATAGAATTGTTGGTATCATAATTGAAGTGAAGCAAGCTTTTTGTGTTGGTAAAAGTAAAAATGATTGGAGTTAGCTCAGACTTAGAAATCACCGGAAAGAAAACTAATTATCTTTAAAATGGACTTAGTGTGTCGGTATAAATCGACGGCAATGTCGGCGGTATAAATCAACTTAGTATATAAAAAGTGTGCATATTTCAGAATGAATAAAATTAATAGAATAAACTAAATGAACTATATATACATGACGATTTTGACTCTTTTCTCTTTTTTGAGTAAATGGGCAAAATGTGTCCCATATAATTAAGCTGTGGAACGTTGTGAAGTTCACGCGCACAGATCGAACTTTGACTAACCCAATCCGGTGTGCGGACATAACAGAAAATTTCGCATAATTTTCGCAAAATTTCAATGCGCAACATAGCTCCACTCAGCTTCACCCGCCGTGCTCAGCATGTGGCGGATCCTAGTTTTTTTTTTGATAAAAATCTATCATATCACATTTTGTACACATACCAAAAAAACAGCAAATTCCATATTAAACCCAACAAAAAAAACTATAAAATTTGAGGAATTTCCTAACTAGAGAGAAAAATCGCAATTACCTTACATTTTCAGTTCAGCAGTCAGTTGCGCCCGCGCATCCGGCCGACACGCACGCGTGTGACCAGTGACAGTGCAATGCTACACAGTGATCGGATTCCGTTACCGTGCCATTGAAATCGTAAGTGAATTTACGTGAAATTAGTTAAACAACTTTCTTTGGAAGCCGCCAGATTTGGATTTTTAATAAAATTTGCAAAGTTATATTTGTATAGTTATAATTCGTCGTTTCTTGAGCGTACTTTTGTGTGTGTGAATTTTTTGTTGCGAGCTTCCCGAATTTGTCATCTTCAAGCGAATGTAGACGGTAAGTGCTATATTATTTAAATTTTTGCATAAATACTTTTTTATAGAATTTAAGAAAAAAATACAGATAAAAAATTTAATTATATCATTTCACTCCGCGCTGAATAGGTCAGTTGGACAGCAAAAATTAAAAAATAAAAATGGTCATGAAACAGAAAAGCAAGACAAATCGTCACGCAATCCCAAACTCAATTCCGAATGGCTTTAATTAGCGATATCGTGCACGTATTTAAATTATTTAGAAATCAGTCTCGACATGTGAAAAAAACAAGAACCGCCGAAGCGGCACGGTGCATCTGACAGCTAACAATGTTATCTTTTATTTTGACACTTTTATACGTACGGTGCGAAGTGAAAAACTTTCGCGGAGATGCATTGCTAGACTAGTAGTGGATTACTACTTCTCTTGTCTATTTTTATTCTATTAACAAGTTTTAAGTTTTAATTTATAACTTAATATATTATACACGTATATGCACTTAGCGAATTTGTAAGTTAAGCAAAACTTTGATTGACAATTATGAAAGGAAATATTTTTGCTGAAAATATAACTTGTCATTAAAGTTCAAATTCTTAACTGTAATGTAAATTAGATAAATTGATTATTATCATCATTTAATTAAAAAATAACTGTATCTATAAGATGTAGCAAATTAATAATAATGTCTGTTTTAATGACCTAATAAAGCTTTATCAACTTCACGACTTGTTCTAAAATATACGTCAAAATTTTATTTTTTTTAGTTTTTATAAATTGTAAGAAATTACTTAAAGTGTCATTGTTCTTATAATTTGAAAATTAATATGTACCCCATAAATTGTCTATTAAATATAATAAACTTTAGTATGTATAAATAAAAAACTATCAGTATATGTGGACACAAATGCTTAATATAGATTTTTTTATGGTGATGACAGGACAATTTTTCAGTTTACTATTGAAATATGTTGATTACTAGATATCAAAATCTTATATATATTAAATAATAAGCTGCAAAATACAGTTTTTTTCCAACAAATTCTTGGAATATAACAAAATATATATAAAATTGATAAAAAATAAGCAATATGCAAAATAATATTTCGAAAACACCCGCATAGACCTAAATAGATATTCCTAGTTTAGGTATATTATATAATAAAGTGCATAATAATATAAGTGCATGCGTAGTATATCTATTTCGTAATATGCCATTACTGTAAATTGTGTGGTATGCTTTTATTTAAAATAAATATATTAATTGAGGAAAGATATAAAATTAGGAATCAATAAAAATTGATAATAAAAGTGAAATGTTGAATTTAAAGAGACTAATTTACAATATAAAAATTTAGTGATATGTGTAGGTTTTCATCATCATCATCGTCCAGAATATGACGAATGCGAATGAAATAGTCCATACCCAACTATTAAGTTATATAAAATGAACTTGTCACTCTTGATTGGCCCCTCTAGTCAATGGCCATATTAGATAGATATACTCGTACATACGGGTTAAAGACAATCGATCTATAAAAAAACAATATTTACGTCTCATTTCATATTCATACACAATTTCAATTCAAATCGATCAAATATCGATAAATATTATACATGAACGTAAATCATATGATAAAATGTGAAGCACGAGCAATTCATATAAAACGAATAACATTATCATAAGAAACGATCAAGTACAGAATGTAGAATAATAGAACAGATATCTAATACTCATGCAAAATGCAACGACTCAAAAGGCAAAACGAAGATTGCTTCCTACGAGTGGGGTTACCATGGATTGGAAATAAGTGACACTTAAACACTGTGGTGTAATTAGTTTGCAGTTTCAAATGATAAGTTGATATCAATGAATTTGATAGGCTATAATTTATTGATATATTCAGTATTGTTAAAGTTCGTTAACGTTTTTTTACATAGCAACGTAGATAGAGGAAACCTAGTGTTAAAACACTTCGTGCCCTACTTTTTCCTAAACATTCGAGACGTTGCAAATAATATATACGTGACGTTATAAATAATATTTAAGTGCATAAAAACATATTTTAAATAATTGGCAACCAATTTGTTACACAAGCGTGCGACGGTTGTGGGTTCGATTTCCATTAGAGGAAATTACATATTTCAAATTTTGATTTTCTCTCTCTGGTAAATAGGCAAAGCGCGGCATTGAGTTCACTACTCAACATGCAATGCCTCCAGAATTCGACGTAAAGTGGAGGAATAAATTGTTTAAGGTACTAGATTCTCAGTTTTTTTCTGTCTACCCTACTTTGTGCCTGATACAGCATGAAGCTAAAAATAATATTATCACTAGTGTCTATAATATAAAATTTACCGTTCCTATAAAATTAAATGCATGGTTACCTCACAGTAGTATGTCAGTGGCATAGTGAGAGTCAGAAGTGTATCGACCCGGTACGCAGGCTCGAATTAGTGTTCATAAAGTTAATTAATAACAATAAAGGTAACGCGTGCTGAGTAAATTAATACGTAGATTTTAATGGCTTACTTACATATGTTAGTTTGTTGATTTTGTTCTGTAATTCTACTTCATTTTCTGCTATAGTTGTTTAGTTGGGGGTATGTTATCTTACATGTTAATTAAAAGTTCAGAATATATTTAGGACAAATATTTTACTGGACGTAGATTTTTTTAATAGCACGCTTCGCTTTGTTAAATATTGAACGGAGAACAGAGTGACCAGTCGTTGCGCAAGGGCACAAGCGTGTGACTGTAAGCGCATCAGGTTTTGGGTTCGACTCCTACTTGAGAAAACAGCTATCTGCTGGATACATTATGAAGCTGAAGAAAAGGAAGACAATGGAGTGCTTTAGTAATTGAGTCTCTCTGTCTACCCTTCTGTGTAAAAGTTGTGATGACGTATGAGGCTCGTTATGTAATATTTAATGTGTACTTTTATGAAAAGAAGGTGATCGAAGTAACATGTATGTGTTTAAGAAATAGAAGATATTTAAATAGAAATAGCTAGTGTTTGTCTGATAGACATAGTATTTTTTAAAATTTAAATATAGATTTTTAAATTTAAATATAGAAGGAAAAAATGTAAACTGAAAAATTAGCTTCACTCAGCTAAATAAATGAACGGTTCGAGCAAATATTTGGGTTGCAGATTGCAGCTATTATAACGGAAGCAAAAAACTCTGCAAAAAAATTAAACTTTTGGTAAGTCAGTTCTAAATTATATTTATATAACAAAGTTTATATTTATATAACAAAGTTTACTAAGTTAAAGTACAGCAATACAGTTACATAAATATTTATTTTAGTGCAAGTTTAGGTTACCAAATCCGCGGTAAGTCAAGAAAATATTTCTGTTAATTTTTTAAAATTTAATAACTATATATTTTTGAACAAAAATTATAACTTTTAATGAATTTTCGCAAATATCTACAAATGCCTTGAATAAAACACAAACATTAAATAAAAAGATACACAGACATGAACAAAAATTAATTTCGACATTCACATGAACTCCGCTTTCAGAAGCAATATTGCTTGGGACCTCTTGAACGTGAAACGCAAATTACCGTCAAGTTAATAATAAAATGAATACCTGAGAACCTTTCGGGCAAAAGTAGACTAATTAAGTGCAATTATAGTGTTTTGTATATCTTTTAATCAATTTACTTTGTATCAAGTTCAGCCACGCAACTTTCTGGGTAGTCGGGAAATGTACAAAAATTATAATTTTTTTTTAGATAAAAACGGTCATCAAGCTCATTACACTGCGATTAATAGTGAAAGTCATTTAACTCAAAAATTCTATAACAATTTCTTATAATTTTTTGGTCAAATCAATGGAGAATTTAAAAAATCCGCTTTGAACTCATGATCTTGCAAAAATAAATATCATAAAAATTAAATTTGTTGTTTCGTTTGATTTGTTCGTTGAGCTTTGCCACTAAGCACACAATATCCTGAGAATTGGACGGAGAATAGGGTACAGAGTGTCATGACACTAGGTTCCCTCTGTCTATTCGGCTTTAGGTGGAACACAGCACGAAACTAAAAAAATATCTGTGAATGCAAAATCTTCACAGATATACAAGATATAATATATGTATTTTTAACCGACTTCTGTAAGAAAAGGAGGTTATCAATTCGACTGTTTTTTTTTTTATGTTTGTTACCTCATAACTTTTGACTGGGTGAACCGATTTTGATAATTTTTTTTTGAAAGGTGAAGCTTCCCGAATGGTCTCATTTTTTTTTGGTCCATGTCTGACAATGGTATCCATGAGAAAATCACATAAGTCTTAAATTTGCATTAGGTATGTGGGCGGCAAATAGACGAATAACTCAATGTCGCGCGAACCGATTTTGATAATTCTTTTTTTATTTGAAAGAATACACTTCCAGGATAATTTGGTGAAAGTTTGGTTATGTTCCGATTATGTAATCCGGTGAAAATTGAGAAAGTTTGTATTTTTTTGGTAAAAAATTGATTATACTGTAATAGTTACAAGCAAAAACTTTTTAAATTGATGTCAGAAGTGAGATTCCTGATCGTTACATTTCTTTTCAATCAACCTCAAAAAAGAGGATGTTCTCATTTTCAACCAACTTCAAAAAAGGGAGGTTCCCAATTCGCCTGAATACTTTTTATGTATGTTCTTGTCAATATACCAAAATGTTACTTTGCACAAAAAGAATACCTAATTAAATGAAGTTTTACATGGGACAACCACAACCACTCGTTGACAACCACTACCACCACCATCACCACTCGTTTAAGAAGCATCATTTTAAGATCTACCCATCACTTAAAATCGTAAAATAAATTAATTTTTAACAAAAACAAAAACCGACTTCTAACAACGAACTAAAAAGTGAAAAATAATTTTACAAAGGTTTTATAATTTTGAAGTCGGTGCCAAGTAAAACAAACAGGCTTAGTAATTAGATATTGTAGTAAGGGTGTTGTAGCATTAGTTTGACACCGACTTCAAAATTACAAAATCTTTGTATAATTATTTTTCACTTTTTAGTTCGTTGTTAGAAGTCGGTTTTTGTCTTTGTTAAAAATTAATTTATATACAGCATTTCATCATCTTTCTAAGAAATGGTAAAAGGCTGTACTTAATAATATTTTTCAAATTCCTACGCTATCATTAGTCTGTGGGTCATTTTATATACATTTTAAAGATGCCGTTTCAATGAGTCATCTGATAGATACTTTTTATCGTAAGTGAACGATTTACATAAGTGCATCGTCCGTATCCTGTCGGGTTACTTAGTTACTCAGATTGTTAATTCGTAGGTCATGGGTTTGATTCAATCAATCAATTTGTTCTTTTTTTGTAGGTTCAATCTGTATCCCGCGCATAGGAGGATAGGCAGCGGGAACCTGGTAACTTAATGTTAAGACACTCCGTTCCCATTAAGACACGTTCCCCCACTTTCTGCCAAATTCTGGAGGCATTGCGTATTGAGTGGCGGTTTGCCTTGTTGCAAACGTTGCAGAAGGAGGAAAAGAGACTATTAAATATTTCATTGCCTAGAGTGGAAATCGAACCGTCACGTCGACGTCGTGTTAAAGTCTCACACTTATGCCCCTGCCCCACGACGGTCTATATATTTATAACTTACATATAATACCAATAAAAATAGTAGAGATAGTTTCTAAGCAAATAGAAAAAGAAAATAATTGCTTGAGATAGAAGTGAGTGCAAATCTCGCCACGAGATCAAATAACACAAATCTCGCTTTTTTTACATTCATGATGTAGCCCGCATATAGCAGAGCAGGCAGAAGGAACCTAAATTGAGACATTCCACCACCAAGTTCCGTTAAATTTTTGAGACATTGCTTGGCGGAACTCAACGCGATGAAATAAAAATAATTAATTCTTCCCAATGAGAATCGAACCTACAACTGTAGCGTTTACAGTTATAATATACAGTTAATTAATTAATTAATTAAGTCCTCAATAATGTACAATTTATGATACGTTAATGATACAAAATATACGAATTTAGTTGAAATACCACTAAAATTATACTAACAATAAATTATGTTGAATATTTTAGCAACATATTAAAATTATGAGCATTTAAATTAGAGTGGGGTCTTTCACGATTTATCGTTTAACTACAAAGCTATGTAAATAGTTAGTAATTACTATGGAAATGAGCTTCCGAATACACGATATATTTAATTGAATATATTAAATAACGGGAGGTATCTATAATAGTGTTTATGTGTTTATTTTTAACCGACTTCTGTAAGAAAAGGAGGTTATCAATTCGGCTGTTTTTTTTTTTTTTTGTCTATTTAAATATTATATTTGAGTTGGTGAGTTGATGATGTTGAAGCTTGGCGTGCTGGGGCAGTGTCTGGTTTTAAACGCTATGGGGATCATTATTATCAAAGAAATCAAAATTCTTTTGGGAAAATTATTTTTAATTTTTTTGCGGAAAGCGGAGAACAAAATGTTTTAACACTAAGTTCTTTCTGCTGTGTAGGATGAAGCGTGAAACTGATAAAATAAAATAATAAACGTCAAAATCAGTCCCTTAAAACGAAGAGTAACATAGAAGAGTCACGTTTTTACAAAAAATCGTATTTGGCAACATTCCTTATCTAAATAAATTATATATTTATATATGCCAAATTAAATAAAATTTAAGCTTTTTTGCATAATTGATTAATTGGTGGTCAGGCATACACACATTAGAGACATAAATTCCCACATAATCGATATAAAACAGATTAATTTATCTGGATCTGAACCCGCACTACCGGTTTCGTGTTATAACCATTGCCTATACACATTATATAGATTGATGATACTCGTGTAACGTAATCAGTACTAATAAAGATGGTAAGGACATACTGGTTAGTGAACTGGCTTCACGTTCGTGGTCTGCTTACTTTGTGGTTAAAAATAACTGTTCAGTTATTTATAACTTAACTTTTATTGGAGTCAGATTAACTTTTATATTGTTATAGTTGATTTTAATTATTTAAAGTAATTAGTAAGTATTTGTTAACTTTCATCTTAATCAGAAACAGAAAGCCTTATAAATAATATTTCGTTCTGTTTCGTAGGTAGATATAGAGTAAGCGAGTAAGGTATTTAAACAATAATTAAAAGTTAATAATAAAATGCATTTTTTTCTAGTTGGCAATGAAGACAGAACCGTTACACTGTACTAATTTGCTTAAGTACAAATAAAATAATCTGAGACGCACAGACATACAGCTGAAAATATTATGGTTATAGAAGTTGAAATGTGGGAAGTAGGTTTCTTGGTAATTATAGAGGAACTGATTTCCCAAGTTTCCTTAGATATTACGATTAACATTCAAAAAATCATGAAAAACAGAAATTTGAATAGTATAATAGTCTATTCAAAAGGATAAATAACTTACAGGGCAAATGTCATTTATTGTATACTTTGTTATGGAAATTGAAATAATTAACTCTCCTAAGAAGTCATTGAACTGACAATCTTCGCATACATAGTTAGAAGCTATGCCGCTGCGCCACTGCGATTTAACTCGCTTTAATATAAAAAAAAAATATGTCCATAAAACACCATTTTAAATTCCCATTCTTAATATACAATTACCCTAAAATTATCAAAACCTAGTACATATTCAGTACCTATAATAAAAAAAAAGACACCCACCTTTAATGTATTACGACACTCATTTAAAAAGGTGCTTAAGAATGTTGCTTCACCCCAGTAATAGGAAACCATCCCGATAGTATTAATGACACGTTTAAATTAAGCGGTTAGCTTATCAAGTTAAGCGACGTTTTAGATAACTAGATAGGATCATCAGTTTTACGATGCAGTTAAATATTTATTGATTACTGCCGAGTATAGGAATCTAATTGCAGGAATCAGGTGGTAGTGAGTTTGAATTTAAATAATGTAGTCGATTAGAGTTAATATAAGTAAGTAGTAGGTGTAAGGATTATGGCTTTGACCTAGGAGTAAGTTTCGCAGTTACAAAGCTATTAAAGAACGAAAAGATAGTAAAAGTTTTAATTTGAAAACTTGATGTAACGGGATTTGAACGTAGAAACGTCTTATTCAAGATGTAATTTTATTTACATACCACGATTTGTCTTTAAAAAGAAATATTGGAAAATGAAATGGAGATCAGAGTGACTATTTTAACTTGGCGGAGTGACACCCAACGGACCCTATGAACAGAGTGTGTAAACCCTAGATTTCCTGTCTTCCTTGCTATATTCGGGATACATAGGACCAAAAATATAAAAGAAAAATATTATGAATTATTTTTCTTCTTCTTATATCTCTTCAACTTCTATATAGGAATTTTGTTTCCTTTTTACTTAAAAGCAATCTTAATACAATTCTACACCGCTCACGAATCGGCTCATATCATTAATACATTCACATCGTGTGCAATAAAACTGCAATTACAATACAGTTCGTGTCAGTAATTTGGCATTCAAAGCACTCAAGCAGCCATGGCTATTCGGTAAATAGATTGAGTCACACGTATTTTTCTAATCAATTCCTTAGATTCCTTAATTGCTGTATTCGAATGCGTGAATCTAAAAAAGATATTTCTTAGAAATTAAATGGAATGTAAGAGGAAAATATCAAGTATTTTTCTTTATAAACAAATGTATACTACTTTCTCTCAATATAAAGTGAAGAATTTCTCACTTTTTTATATTAAAAACAACGTCCGCGCGTTCATTTGCATGCTGCACGATTCACGATCTGTAAAAGTAAAAGTATTACTGTAAAAGTAAAAATATGTACAAAAAACCTAAATAAAATAAACATAATATTTACTGTTTTGTATGAATTCTAATATTTTTTACGAATATTTTGTGATAAAATATTCCTGGTATTTATGTCAATAGTTATGTTTATACAAAATCAAGAACAAATTTATTTTCGTTTGTCTTCGTGGTTGTGGATGTATATACTTAATATTGCTAACCTTTTAATATTGTATAAATATGTATATTCTTAAGACAGTATTAGACCGGAGAAACAGTTACATTTATACTTCTATACTAATCTATACTTCTAGGTATACTATGTAATAATATAAAGCTGAAGAGTATGTTTGGTTGAACGCGTTAATCTCAGGAACTATTGCTTGGAATAAACAAAATATATTTGTATTGGAGAGTCCATTAGTGGACGAAGGCTATGTTATATTATTATGATAATCGTTTCGTTGCAATTCTCTGTAACTGTAGCATAATTATGACACATTTTTACACAAATTTAAAACTTGCCAAGTGACTTAGTTATTTCGCGATTAGTAAAGTATGTAAAAACTAGATAAATATATTGAGAATATAAGTGAGCGTTCTGCTCTCGGTTTTGCCCGCCTCCGCTACATGTTTATGGCTACTTCGATGTTTGCCGTTTTGGTGGTTAACATCATTAATTGTTTTTATATGTTCACATTGCAAATCTTTGATATTCTTCATCTTAATCTCATACAATAAGCATTAATTGGACTTATAAACTTCTGAAATCTATTAAACGATGTATCTAAAACCAGATTTAAAATTAAGATACGCTGAGAGAATTTGAAATTCGTATGAAAATTATTTAATCAAAAGTGGACTCACCTCACTATATCTGCCTGCCTGTCCGGTCAATGACCTGAATAATTAAAATACAATTAAACCTTTTCCACTGTTGAATCCAGTTACAAGATTTGTCAAAATCATACATGCCGTTACGCAGTGACGATGAGTTAGAAGCATTCTATAGCAAGAGGTAGGCGAAGCATGAAATTTTAGTTAATATTTTTAACTAAAACAATAATACTTATTACATTTTCACGCTGTATCCCGCAGATAGCATAGGTAGACATAGGGAACCCAGTGTTAGCTGTTAAGACATTCCGTTCCCCACTTTCCACCGACTTTAAGAGTCATTGCGTGTTAAGTGTCTGAATTTGTCGCGCTTTGCCTAATTACGAGAGTGAAAAAATTAAAAAGAAATAAAATAATTCATTTTTCCGAGTGGGAATCGAACTCACAACTGACGCGTTCATACGCTTTGCGGACCACTGCGCCACGCCTGTCCTCAATTATATTATATATACATGTTTTTTTTAAATATAACTTTAAAATGTTTACTCTTTGTCAACATCGTGAATTATTCGTGTATAAAATATAAATTGAATAACTGCAAAAATACTATTTCATTTCGTACAAAATCACGGTTTACAGCACATTTTCATTATCATAACGACCGCCGAGCGGCGTGCTCTGGTTTACGCTCAGAATATGACAGTCAAACAAAAAGTTTAGTGTTGAATAACACTGATAAGTTGAAATATTTTTTTTAATAAATAATAAATACTTAACAGTAAAAAAATTATTAAAAATTTTATTTTTCAAATCTCATGTGAAAGTTATATTACTAATATATTTTTTGTACTTTGTAACTATTTTTATTTTGAAGTTATTAAAAAAAACTTAAGCAAAGAAAATTTATTATTTCTATAGAATTTCAATTATACTACATAAATGCATGGAAAATGAGCTTTGCCTCTACGCACGTTTTGCTTCCCTCGTTGTAATGACAAAAACAATCACTTTTTCTAGAATAACGTTTAATTAAGTAGGTACCGTATTATACTAAAAAACACTGACACTACTATACGAAAAAAGTCACTCACGCAAAAGGATAAGTTTTCAAAGATTATTTGAGTAGCGTTACTAAATTTTGTTAATTGCCAAATATGTAAATGTAATTAATTAATAAACTATATTGGATATAATTATTATAGTGTAATAAAAAGGAATAAAAATTCAATTAACACAATATAAATAATATATTTTGAAATAATTAGTCGAATGAGATTGTGTATAATTATATCTATATTTTGTATACCTTTCTTATCTTGATTGATTTCTCGAAATATGGCGTTTCGAGCGTGCCAGTTGAGCACAATTCATTTCGCCAATGTCACGTTGTATGGAAAACACACGAAGGAAATTGACCGGTAATAAAAAAGATAAATATACACAATTATAGAATACATGTAAAAAAAAGAGATCCTGTGTTAGTACAGCCTTCACCTAAAACAAAACAAACACAAATTTACAATATATACACAACACATTAGATTAGTAATAAATAATATTTTACATGGGGGTTAATTTAAAGTTTTATTTTGTTAAGTTTAATATATTTACATAAGAATTTACATAAAGGACTAAACACAAACATTAACAAACACTGAACATTTAAAGGACGAGGGACTTTATGAGGGAGGACATCATATAAGGGACGAGTTAACTTAGGACAAGAGAAAAGGATGTGGGAAGGGGAGCCGTCGTCCAGGCCACATTCACACAGAGAGTGGTCCCTGACCCTGATCTTAGCTAGATGTACAGGAGTAGAAGCATGCCCAAGACGTAAGCGACAGATTGTTGTAATAATCCTCCGTTCAATAAACCTTTGAGAATAAAACCAAGGTCGCCTAGGAATATCAGGTTGAATAAGGGCGTAATACTTACCTTTATGGGATTTTGACTCACTCCAGCAATTATTCCAGGACTTATGCAGATGAATATCCGCAAGGGACATCAGATCTTGGGCGGAATTGGAGAAATGGTCTAATGTGCCACACTGAATAGCTGATTTAGCGCAGGAGTCTGCAGATTCATTCCCACTGATTCCAGAATGTCCTGGAATCCACACCAAAGTAACATCCAAACCCTTTAGATGACAAGAGTACAATTCTTTACGAATCCTTAAAACAATTGAAGATCTCAATCTACTATAAAATGGGCTTCCCTTTAAGGCCATTAAGCAGCTTAGTGAGTCAGTAAAAATAACTGTCTGTTTAAAATTGTGGGAATGTGTAAACAGGACTGCTTCTAACAAAGCAACAGCCTCGCCTGTGAACACAGATGATTCGGGAGGGCATTTAAATTGTAATATAATTTTGAATTTTGGTATCCAGCAAGCTGCACCAACACAGCTTTCTTTTGAAAGCTTTGATGCATCTGTAAAGATGAGGATGTGATTTGAAAAATTTTCATTTACTATGGATTGAAATTTTGNG
>HE671430.1:111612-123593 GCA_000313835.2 Heliconius melpomene melpomene | reverse complement strand
AAACAGTTTTTATTATTATAATGTAGTTTTAGAATTTAGTAATTTTTATAAAAAGAACTGATTATAATTATTATTTTCTTAAGTTTATTTTTGAATAATAAAAAAAATCTTTAGCAATAAATATATCTTAATTTAATAATAAATATATATAATAAAAATAAAAAAAGTAATAAAACAAAACAAACCAACAAAGTAAAATTCAAATTTATCAATATCAAAAATAATAATTATGTAATAAAAAAAACAAGGACGACAACGTGTCTCGATCGATGTCGCGTCTACACCTAGATCAGGTACCGAGAGTTGCGTGCGCATGCGCCTGCCCACATGCACATGTTCATACATGCCCATTATTAACATATGTATATTACTCACGCCATGCACATTTAGTGGGATTGTGTGATTTATATGGGCGCAACATGATCATTTTCGGGAATAGATGTCGTAACATGTATATTTTTAATTGATGTCGAAACTTTTTAACGAATTAATCATTAAAAATATGGTGAATGAATGGTTAAAAAAAAATTAAAGATGCAACAGTGAAAAATGTGAGTCATAACTTAGTAGATAACAAATGTGTGTTAAGAACAGTGGATATAGCGATTGAGACATTTATATTTATAATGGTATGTATTATAACATGTACTTTTTCATGAATATAAATATATCTTAACTATGCACACAAATCTTCACGCATTATTTCTGGTTATGTGATGAAGAAAATTTTGAATGGGTAAGAAAAAATAATATAGTGTATGGTAAAAGGGAAGTGGACGGTTATCCACCGAAAACATAATATCGGTGATAATGGAGGAAAGATGAAGAGGTTGATGAAAGTGGACGACGCGAAACTCTACTTTCTGGACTCAACAAAGGAAGTTCAAAGTTGACTTCGTTCATATGAAGATTTTTTTTTATGTTGGGAATTTAGGAATATATTTATTTATAGTAACATTTCTGAGACGAGACTATTCTAGGAGTATTGGGACGTGCATGTCGATTTCACATGTCATTTATTAGAATATAAATTGTATATCGGGTTTCATGCGCATGATTCACGTGTCATTCGATTAATTGACTGGACTGGAATTTAGTTGTTATTTTTTTTTATTTTAAGTCTGTTTTGATGTGATGTATGATGTAATACTTCCATGAGGCATGTCGCTCGCTATAAACTTTTCTTTCGTCTTTAATTTTGAAATTTTGTTTGTCTTTTTGTTTGTCGCTTAAAATAACTCATATACTCATATTTAGTATAAGATTATCTGCTTACCTATCAGTAAAATGATTAAATTGTATTTAAATCCTTTAATGTAGAAAAAAGTCCTATTTCATTTATAAAAAAACATTTTTTTTCTTACGGCGTCCGCGCATGCGCAACAGCAACGATCGTTTAAAATATTTAAATCACAAGCTTTAGCATCTTTTAAATTTATTCATATAATGAATATAAATTATGATTATTGTATACATATATTCATAAATAATACGGGTAGCGGTATATACTAGCTTATACTTAGTATATAATGTTGTGAAATTAAAATATATTAGTATTATTTAGTTACAGTTAGTTAATTTAGTTATAATTTAGTCAGTTAGTTACAGTTTACAGCAGTATAATTTGCGATGGTCACAGGTAGAAATCGATTGCATATGTTTTAGTGAAGTGTACTACGAAAAGGTAGGTAATAGGTGTAAAAGTAAAAGAATACAGTATTTTAAATTTAGCATCACTAAGTATTTTAAATTTAGCTTCGAAACTTAAAATAATGTGTAGACTTAAAACCTATGTTTTGAAAGTGCCAGGTGTTATAGAGAAAAATATAGATATAGATTATTTATAGGTGTATTAGATTTATTTTTTGAAGATATTTTATTGTAGGTAGTTTAAATGAATATATAATTTTAGAATCATAAAAATGTTTTTGTGTATGTAGAAATATTTTAGTATGATTATATCTTAATGTATTTAACTGGGTTAGAATTGTATAGAACATTAATTAATAACTGACATATTTTTGTCTGTACATTAGAATATTTTAAAAATAATAAATTCATATTCATTTTAAGTAGTAGAAAGTAGTTTAAAAAATATAATTTTTATTACCTATATTTGAATAGAAACAAAGTGTTTTTAATTATTCAACGATTTTTTTATTTTCTGAACAAGAGACCGAATGTTTATTTATTTTAGACTGCTTAAAAAAACAAAACCCATTAGTGCCGAAGAAGAAAGTCTTGTGTTTAGTAAAAGTAAAAAAACCTCCATGGGAAAAAAAACGATTCTATTTTTGTTTATTTATTTTTATTGATAAGACTCAACCGACGCTTGATTCTTACCCTTTTATAATCCAGCTTATTCAATTCCTATCTTATGGTACTGCACTTTCTATAACAATTTCCAAATAGAAAAAAACACCTTAAATTTCAACTGTTACTAAATTAGTTCAAAGAAGGCATATCGATTCGCCCCTACTTAATGTGAAATCTTCCTGTCAAATACCATTGAAAAATAGCTGTTTGTGAGATTTTGTGAATTTTAGAAATAATTTACAAAATCAAATCGGCTTCACGCTGTATCCCGTATACAGCAGGGTAGGCAGAAGGAACCAAGTGTTAAGACACTCCGTTCCCGACTTTCCGCCGAATTCTGGAGGCATTGCGTGTTGAGTGGAGGAACTCAATTCTGTGATTTGCCTCGACTACATAGTGGACAAATGGAAATATAAATTTAAATAAATATTTCATCTAAAATAATAACGACCCTAAAATATCGAAACTAATTAAATGAATATCTAATGCTTAAACCCCTAATTGTTCACTATGAGTGCAATTGTAAATATTAATGTAAAAGTAAATAAAAGTCTAACTACGCTTATAACGGCTTCCCTTCATGCATTTTTGTATGATTCTTACATAAAATATATAATCTGGTAATGGCCTGTTGTGATTTTGTGTATTTGTTTTAAAAGTGTAAATAACTTTGTTATTATAAGCTCAGTGGCAAGCCTCGATTGGTTATTGTTCCCAGTTCGATGATTACTTCTAAGGGGAATGAGCGAAATTCAATTAAATATTTTCTTTTATGTTTCTATATTAGTTTTTTAATTTGTTTTGTAGTTTACAAGAATCAGTGTAACAAGAATGTAAATATAAATGTACTATTCCGATAAAAATAAAATACACTTTATTAATTTAATTACTACTCATTAAAAGTAAACATAAAAATAATATATATTTTAAAAATTATATTATAATATTTTCTTTAAGTTTTTTCCTACAAAAAATATTTTCTTAATTAATTTTTAATCGAATATTGTTCACGCTCACTTGTACTATTATACAGGCCACTTTGCTCTAAAATGTTTAATTTATATTATAAATATAGAATAACAATATAATATTTTGCTTACAGGTAAATGCTAAGAAACCAAAAACGCATCAAGAAGCTCAAAAGGAGATTTTGGATGCAGAGTTAGATATTATAACGAAGCAACAGGTTTGTTATATTTATTATTTATAAAAGTTTTTATTTATTTATTTATTTATTTACTTACTAATTAAAGCGTGTGATTGCAAACGGTTGGTTGTGGGTTTAGTCGCCATAAGAGGGGAGTCTCCCGGCTCTTGCAAAAGAAAGTCCGACGTTGAGTTCCACTACTCAAAACGCAATGTCCAGTTTTCGAGTGGTGCATGGAAAACGGAGTGACTCAAGACTAAGTTCTCTTGGCCTTCCCTGTTGTATAGGATAAATCTTCTATTCAAAATATATCTTCTGCTTTTCCAAACGTTTCTTAGTGTTACAGTTTCATACATAAAACATATATAACAAACATAAATAAGTTTGCTAAACGCTAATTGTCGTCTGTGACATCTATAGGAGAAAGAAAAATTATATTGTTATTTATTCCTTTATTTTTGCTCTATATGCTTCTATATTTTATTATTTCTTTTTATTCACAGGAAGGACAAGATGTCACGGAGCTAGCAAAAAAAATAGCTGAAATGCGTCGTCAGATGGCGCTACAGTTCCCCACTCACCCTGGAGTACGACGAACTCACTCTAGGTATGATAAGTCCAGGAGATAAAACGTGTTAGAACAAACTTACATTCACATTTATAATATTAGTAGGATATTCAGGACAATTAAATAATTGGTACTTTTATATGAAGTCATTTTTTTAGCAACAAAAAAATGTATATATAGGTTTTTTGATTGGCTCAAGACGGCTTGCTATTAAATTTAAAATGTATTTATTTATTTGTTTTTTTTATCTATTTAAAACATATTAACATATTTTTTATATTATATAGTTGTTATATTTTATAAAAACTTAATTGTTATTGAGTCATTGTCATTCAATTTCTTTTTTCAAGCTATCGCATTATTAAGAGGAAAATTAGGTAAGTCTGGTTCGATGGAATGTGTAAATTAAATACAATACAAAAACCAACAAAATAATACCATTTTTTCCTATCAACATTTTTTTTCTATCTCTCGCATATCGGGAGAATTTAGTATGCACTAGTTTTTGGGGAACCTTCACCCATAATCAATTCAAGCAGAAATCAAATCCGCAACTATTGCATTTAGTTTCATAACAGCTCCTTTGTCTTGTCCTTCCGAAAAAAAAACACCTAACAATGAGTAGTTTCACATTTTCCTACTTCTCATTTAATATTTGATACATTGCGTGTTGAATAAAACGTAACCATGACTGGTTATGGGTTCGATCCCCACTCGAGGATATGATTCTATTTCTTCGCTCTGGTGTCGAGGCAAAGCGCGGCGTAGAGTTCTGCCACTCAACACGCAATGCCTCCAAAATTCGGCGGAAAGTGAGGAACGGAGTGTCTCAACACTAGATTCTCTGCGAAATACAGCGTGAAGCTGATTTAATTACTTTAATATAATAAATTACGTTTTTTTTTCCAAAAATACAGAGGTGGGCGTTTCAACCCGGCTATGCGTTACACTCGCGGCGTTAAAGCCTTCAGCGGCAACAACTCAGTAGACCACCGACCGCGAGCGCTGCTCGTGTCCGGGTTCGAACCCGACGAGTTGGAAGCTGTTCAGGCTCATTTTGCGGTAGGTTGTTTATTGTAAGAGAGAATAGAGTATACCTATATATTTTATGGTTTACGCTGTATATATCCCATATATAGAAGGGTGGGAAGTGGGAACCTTGTGTTAAGATGCTAGGTTTCGCACGCACTGCACTGTGTTGAAAACTAGGTCGTGTTTTCTTTGAGAGTGAAAAAATAAAATAATTTAAGTATAATTATTCTGTGGAATGGGAATAGAATACTACAGCCGTCGCGTAGTGAGAATGAGAATAAATATACAAATATTATACTATAAGTCACAAATAAAAATGTAGAGGTTATTGTGTAGCAGTTGAAGAGTCTGATAGTGTACATGAAATGGTAGTAGATTCGATCCATCCATCGAGGTAAATGATTATTATCCATCTGAATGACTATTGAATCGACTATTTTCTTATAACTACATATTATAATGATGAATACAATTTTTACTCCATCCATCAGCAATACGGCGAGATAGTGGGTAAAGAGGTGAACATGTCGGTGCCGGAACTAATAGTGCAGTATAAAGCGCGTCCGCACGCAGAACAAGCGATGCTTAGAGCGAGGAACTACAATGATCGCACTTTGTCGGTGAGTTCTTTTTTCGTTTTATATTATTGTGTAAAAGATGACGGCCTTAAGTAATATCATATTGCTTAAGGCCGTCGTATTATCGTCTATTATTTGTTTACTTGCTATAACGAAATAGACTAAACTTATTGTTAAAAATTTGTAATACTTCATCTTTTTTTAGATAAAGGAGGGTAGATCTAATATAATTTTAAAACAATTGAATCGACTTCAAATAGATAAAAAAAAAACAAACGAGTCGAATAAAAAACGTGGTTTCGTTAGTTAAAAAAATTTAACCAATACAATTCGTCCCCCCAATCATAATTTGAACCCACTGCCTTTACATTCTATCAATAAAATCTCTAATATATTACCTCTATTCCTAGATAACATGGGTGGCCAGTACGAAGGCGTTAAACGCCGCGCCCGCGCACAACGGTGATACGGTGGCCGAACATAAGGAGGTACAGGTTAGATATAGATATATTTGCATGTACATATATGGAAATAGCCATAAATATATTTTGGCATTTTCATTTCGCTCTGGTAACAAGTCAAAGCACGACGATGAGTTCCGCCTTTCAACATGCAATGTCTTATTAACTGCGGTGCTTGAGTAACAGAGTGTCTAAGCCAAGCCAAGATCTTTTCTTTTTTAAATGTTTATAGTTACATGCGGAGAACACTTCTGTTGACGCCGCTGTTAACACTTTACGCCGAATTCCTGAGGCATAGCGTATTGGGTGAAGGAACTTTAATGCCGCACTTTGCCTCCTTACCAAAGCGAGGAAATAATAATATTAAATATCGAACCCACAACCGTAACGTTTACCATCGCACGCGTGTGCCACTTCGACATGATGGCCTTGAAATGTCATATATCCACCTAATTTTAATCTTTGATAATTGATCGCAGCAATATTTTAAAAATTATATCCCTATATTTTAGAACCAACAAGATATAACAGAAGATTCTTTACTGCGTTTCGATGAAGATGACGAGGACGAAGAGGATCGCTCGTGGCGGCGTTGACCTCCAACCATCGCTGGAAACCTAACCGGCGTACAAAATAACATTGAATTACTAAAAAATCTTATTAATTATCATATATTGTCGCTTTTGTATGGATATGTAGTTAAAAGAGCCGTTTTTGAATGTTTGAGGTTTAATTTATAAATTTGAATTGTATTGATAAAATATTATGTATAACTAATATTTCATTATCTGTTTTTTTTGTGGATTAACTTTTTTTAATCTTTTAAACACGCTGTATAATATTCTTACTATATTTCTATATAATGGCGATGATGTATAATATATATATTTATAGAAACTGTGTTATGTAAATTTTCTCATTATATTCTCTCTTTTATGATATTAAAAACACCTTGTAAAAGTGGCTTAAACTATTCAAATTAAATATATATGGTAGTGTTTTATCAAATTGCATAGCACTATATATTTTATATGATACGATCTTTCAGTATGGTAAAAAATTACGTAATTTATAAAATTGTTATTTCTTGTAATTATTAAATTCACATATACATTATTGTATATTATTCAGGGAATAAAATATTTAGTTTGCCACTTTTTAATAACTATATTATATTTGAAGAATTATCAGTTTCAACAGTTTATTTTGATATATCTACTAATATTTAAATAACGGGATTATTTAACGGATAATTACCTATGCCGTATAAATATAATTTGGACGGATTGACAATTTAAAATCATTATACACGTAAACATACACACATATACATAATTATGTTTCTATCAACGGTAAATATTTTTTCTATTTTTAATATATCATAATTATAGTATTAAATTACAACGGAATATACATACACATATAAACTGAAAGAACAGATCGGTTATTCCAAGTTCTTAATAAGAGAGATTAAAAATAAAATGACGTAATTATTTTTTTTATTGATATATTAATATCTAATATAACGGAATAATTATAAGATTTTTTTTCTTATAACTTAAAAAAACTTATACAGCGTGTTTTAATAACACTAAAGCAACGGAACGGAAAAAATCACACCAATTTAAAGCAATAAATAATACAAATTTATAATAATATAAAAGTAATGGGAAGTAAATATATAGCAGTATACATATATTATACACATTTTTTAACTATGGCGACATTTTGTACGTCATATTATAATATAGTGGTCGACAATTTAGCACTTCTATCGATTTGGGGTCGTTCCCTAAATTACGTCACACGTATGTGTCATACTTTTCTGAGCATATTTCCCCGTTCTTGTCACATTTAGTCATATTTAATGGAACCACCACTAAGTGTGGCATCGTAGTGTTTTACATAGTTTTAAATTAAAACGGTACTTTTGAAGTTTTGTTTGTACATCATATTTTGAAATTATGGAAATATTATATTTACACTAAGGCCGCCATAACACAACATGTGTGATTGTAAACGCCACAGTTGTTGGGTGGGATGAATGAAAGAATATTTTCATTTCCTTGCCTGGTGATAAGTCAAAAGTGCGGCGTTGAATTCCGCTACTCAACACAACGCCGCGACTCGTTTCCTCTGATTACCCTACTGTATGCAAGATACAGCGTGAAGCTAAAAAAAATAACGTGTGACGTAATTTATGAATGGCTCCTTTAAGCCTTATAAATGGTCTTAACAGTACAATATTTATTGTAGAATTAAATGTAATATTTATTATGCGCGGAATTTAGAAATTGGTACGTTTGTAACGATAGGTTTTTATATTATACAGGAGTTCATTTTGTATAGTTGATGGAATATAACGACTTTTTTTTAAAAAATCAATATTTGTCAGATTCAAAAATATGTCATATACTAGATATACACATAGATTGCTTATGTAATGCAAATTAAATAAATAATAATAACAATAAATATATTTTAGACTTTTGTTCCATATTAGACACATGTTTTTTTGTTAATACAATGTTCTGCTGAAATCAAGAATAAAATTTATTAATTTTGAGAATGTATAATAACACGAATTTGAACGCTCTGTATAATATAGACAGTAAGTACTTTATAGGCTAGCACTTTGTACAAACGTTTTTGATATTTTGTATACTCTTGAAACTAGCTTTTATGCGTATAGTAGAGTGGCTACAGAGAATGTAATGATATGATACATTTTACCTCCCACCTATTTTAGTATTTTTAAATACAACAATTTATCCGCCAGCTTAACACGCGAGCCACAATATGGCCATTCTGTATAATTTTGTTGATTGAAAATATATTTATATTATACATAAACATAAATTGACAAAAGTCATTTATATATTCTAACCATTTCAAGTGTTTTAAATAAAAAAGTGTATTGTATTAAATATTGCGTATTTAAATTTGAATAATTTCATTTATTTTTATGAATTATATTTTGAGCATATGCCCCACACCCAATATATTTAAAATAGACGAAGTTTCAAGAGGAACGAAATATTGAAGACTAAAATGTATTTACCTCATAAATAAAACACATTTGTTTCTTCGTAAACTCGATATAAGTATGTATTGACGTTAGTCTGATAGCGCTAGGCATTCAACGTTCGTGTTTAGGAAATAAATAATATATATATATATGCCATAATAGAAGGATTTAAGGAGAAAATATAACTTCGACAGATGGATTCGATAATGATATTTTATCCTATAAAAATAACTATTAATTATGAAGATTTATCTTAAATTATACAGGGTGGAAGAGGCAGCGCTCCTTTTACTGAAACTGCATATAGAATAAAATATTTCAAACCCAGAACTAAAAAAATTAAGCAAGATAACTGAACAGTTTGGACGTAGGAATTTTTTTTGTACCTGTATAATTACCTGTATTTCGTTTCGTTTTCGTTTCGTTGTATACCTGTATTTCGAGTGACGCACACATACGTATGCGACGTTGCCGCTTTGACAGGTAAGTGTGTGCGTGCTTATGTTATACTTTACAAACGATAATTTTATTATTTATTTTGTTTGAAAAAATAACTTTTTCATTTTTGGAAATTATTTTTTTTCTGAATTATATTAGGCTTTTATAGAGTAGTTGAAACTGTGGTTTCATTTAAAGTGGAGCTAACAATTCCATCCTGTATTTCTTTTCATAAATTTGTAAATTTATATTTATCTAATTCATTCGACGCAAAAAGCTCTAAAAAGCTGAGCTGGTAATCTCCAAAAGATTAAACATATTTGCTTGAACATCCAAGTTAGAATTGATTGTTACCTTTCAAAAAAAAAACAAAATTTAAATTGCTCCATCCGTTTGGGAGCTACGATGTCACAGATAGATTAACATTGAACATACAACACTAATACAACCTCCACACCACCCATGACCCTCTGTTTTCGTTGAGGGTTAAAAGAGAAAAACCATAGATTTTATATGATACTTAATTTCTTCTATTCTACGCTTAGTTTCGAAAATTCGATAAATAAATACTAAAAGTTGAAAGGTACTTTCGCGATAATTAATAAACTAAGAAGTAATTATTAAAAAAGATTGAGGTGAGTTTGATAATTAATTTAGATCAGTCTGATGTAGATTTTGTTATATGTGGTAGTTTTTTTAATTTAAAAAAAAAGAAATCAAGACGACTCATATTTATTAGATTCAAGTTATAAAGCTACATACATTATAAAGAAAAGATCTAGAAAAAATAACTTATATTATTTATTCTCAACTTTAATATTTACATTCTTACAAATATTTTGAATTCTAATGTAATGAAACTAGATTTAATTTAAATTGTCATAAAACCAAATAATAAAAGAAAATATTTTGATGGTCAATTATTTTTAAGATCGTAATTTAAATTTCCAATGCCATTTATAACAAAATTTATAATAAAGACAAACTCGTATATACTATACTGTCTAGTGTAAAAAAAAAACAGTCCAAAAACGTAGAATATAGTCCAAACTATTATAAACGTAACAGACTAATTGAGACTATTCGTATCTAAATAATAATCTGGTTAAAAAGATCATAAATACTTTATAATAACAATAAAAGTAAAAATAGTTCTATAGTCCAGTCTATATAGTATCTAGATTAATAAAACTATGTCTATAACGTGCGCTTCCAAGTAATAAATAATTATAATTGGTAATTAACAACCCCCGACACAAAAATATCTAAAAGCAAACAAACAATTAGAAAAGTGCTGATAATCTTCTAACGGCTGAATATATTTTGTTGAATCATGGCTAAGAACACTCGATTATATCACCTTTCAAACGAAAATCTAAAATCGCACGTCAAACATATAACATATTCCTTGGTTTTCGTTGGGGGTTGAAAATAGTGAAGAAATACAAGTTTACAAACGAGTCCGCGTGCAATAACTATTTTTATCTAATACTTGATTTAATTGTCGAAAGAAAAATGTTTATTAGATTATACTAGACTAATGCCGGTACAATTTATTTTATTATAATGGTTAGAAGTGTGTAGTGTTTTGATATGTCGCGTTATTTAAATGAAATAATGATAGTGATGTCGTCTAGAAGTGTTATACGCTATTTGGACTATATATCGATATGATATATATAGCCCGTTCGAGAATATTTACAGCCTAAAAAATTATGTTCTTTAAGTTCTACGCGTCTTTCGTATATAGTTTTCTGTTTTACTATATTTTATTTGGACTATATATCAATATGATATAATTGATTCTATAATATTTAAAGGCCAGAAATTTCTTCTTTACTTTTATTTATAATTCGTATATTGTTCTTTATTTCCGGCCATGTTTGGTGAAGGAATGCTTCACTATGTCTATAAGACCGGGGATATGAGTTTATCGTTTTTACTTATTATTATTCTCTTAAATTTGTTTTGTTGATTATTTAATAAGTTTATTTTTTATGTACGAGTATAAGATTTGTTGTTACAATTTACTATGAAATGGTTGAATCGATTAAAAAATCGCTTTTTAATATCGATATTTAGTTACATGTGAGAAACGTGTCCATACACTAAGTAATACTAACTTTGGACGCGATATTGTTTATAATTAATGTTTATTTATTATAATATTAATATTATATATTTTTTATTTAAAATATAATAAATAAACATTAATTATTAATGATAATTCGCCTGCACGTTATTAAGATGGAAAACATATATTAATATTGTGTCTTATATATTATTTATACTAAGGCATTACAGTGCATTTCGTTATAATTCTCAAATATTGTAGCTTTGATTTCAGCTCTAAATACAATTTAAAATGATTTTTATCTATAGGCTGTGTTTTTATTAATTAATTATTTAAGTT
>HE671430.1:77549-104189 GCA_000313835.2 Heliconius melpomene melpomene | reverse complement strand
ACCTTATTTTTTTTATTTACAAATTCTTTACAATCAAACCAATAAAGGTGTTTATTTTTTTTATTATAAAACCTCACTCGCGAGGTAAAAACTTGTGACCCGAAATAGGGGACACAAACTCACGAAGTTAGAAACAGAGCGAAATTTTATCACGAAGTAGGGTTTAAATTAGAGGTCCACAAATAAATTAATATAAAAATTAAGGTTAAGTTAAACCGCATAATTCACACATTAAATTACTGCCAAAAGACCCACTTTGATCACACTAAAATTTGCAAATTCATATAACCTTTAATAATGTATTTACAATAGTTTAAAGTTATGAGAGCCTTAAACTGCCGAACTCCCGTACATTTACCTTAATCATTGTATTAATATTAAAAATTGTATAACATAAATTAAAAAGATTTTTCAAAATAATTATTCTATAAATATTAGGTAGGATTTATTTATGATTATTTGTAATGAATATTTTAATGTTGAAACTACTACTACTTACGTACTTACTACTAAATATACAACATAAATGTGACATATATATAATTTGAGGTGCAAATGAACTTAATTATTTCCGGAGGTAAATCTTAAACAGCTACGTTAAAACTTATCTATTTAATTATAGATAGTCTAATTCTAGCGAACAGTGGCCATATTTACGACGTTTATGCGTTCGATGTATAGTAATTTTGCGTTCCTTTTAACATAAAATTAAATACGTTCTGGTTTGAAAATGCAACGTTTGTTTCACTCAATAAATTTCATATTTTTTTTCTTATTAATTATTATTTAACTGTACATTTTAAACGTATTCAACCTTGTTTTCTTCAGTTGTAGATGTCCAGAAACGATGGAAACACTTTCGGGACCACTACAAGAAGAAAAAGAAGATGAAGTCGAAAAAGATTACTTGGAGATACATGCCTTTACTGGAGTTTTTGTCGGCGCCCTCAAAACTACCTCAGTTAGACGATAGAAGACGGGTAGAAGAACAACGCAAGGCCCTGTCACAAGAACCACAGACGCCGGAGTTGTCAGATATATCTGTCTTATCCGAGTACGAGGACATGGAAAATCTTTCAGGTCGTTCTGGTACTCCTTTGCCAGAAACTGGTAATGTACCAGAACTAAATAATTCAGCAGGACCTGAAGATATCCAAATTCTTGCTGAGCCCTCAACTTCGTTTCATAATTTTATTCAAAAGAAACATAAGTCTGAACCTGAACGGCCATCATCATTTTTAAAAGGTATAGAGGAAAGGTTGCGTAGTTTTAATAATACCTGTACCCAAGTACAAATGTTAATAGACGAAACACCTTTACAGGATAACCAAAACTCATCAAACAGAGAAAATGTAGAACCATTTCATAAGACAAGTATTGATTCAGACGTAAAAAGACATGACAGTTCTATTCACAGATACTTTGCGGTGATCGCTGAAATTGCAACAATGTTTCCACCGCACCTTGTATCAGATTTGAAGTTAAGGATACACAAAAGTATTTACCGAATTGAGTTGGAATGCCAAATGAGGAAGACGGAAGGAGAAGAATACGACACAGAGGGATGAGTTTGTAATTCAATGGCTGATTTTCCAAAAGGCTGTGTAACCTTCTAGAGCCTGGAGCGGTAGGTTGATAAGGCAGATTGGTATTTTTGGTGGTTTCCTGATGTCCTACTAATATCATCTAATCAATTAATCATTTATATAGTATTATAATAAGAGGGTAATCTGTCCCTGAAGAAATGCAAGCACTAAGTGGCTGCCTGTGAGGAAGTCGACGACTGTAAGGGAGCCCTTAAAAAAAATGTTCTGTTTATATACTGTGTGTAATTTTATAGTGATTTCTTAAGAAAATAAATACAGTGGGCGCAATATGTCAACACAGGAGGTTTTTGAGTTGGGAAATGAAAAGCAGAACTTAGTGACCGATCAGCACGCAATCTAACGAAAAATTGATTTATAATTAATATTAGTTACCGTCAGTACGTACACATATGTCAGGATTGTCCTGTCGCCTGTTATAAAATATAGCAATTCATTGAGTGGCTACTGTTGTTTAACTAAAACTTATTTAATGCAATTAAAATTGTGAAGTGTACAAGTAATAGTGAACGTAAATGTTCTGAAGGAGATTTACACTCAGAGAAGAAATTATTTAATATTTTCATATCACTCTGTTTTCATTAAGCCTCTTTTACTCCCCACTTTCCACCGGATTCTGAAAGTGTTGAGAGACGGAACTAGTTGTCGCACTTTGACTCGTGACCAGAGCGTGGAAATGAAAATATTAAATACTATCATAATATTTACGAAATGAACATATTAAATATATATGTATTTTGGTATTGCGTATCGAGTGGCGGAGCCCAATGCCGGGCTTTGCCAAGGCAACAAGTACAACACTGGTAACAAGCTACCAGAGGGAGGCAACGAAAATATTAAATATTTCAATGTCCCGTATGGGTATTGAATCGACAACTGCCACGTTTACAGTTGCAAGCTTGTACTCCTGCGCCACAATGTCCTCATAATATTTATAGTACAACATAATTTATTGTAGTATTTGTTTGACAAATTATATTTAAGATATTTCGTAAAGCGACTGCGAATTCGGCGGAAAGTGTATAAAGGAGTCGAACCTCGGACGTCAACTTGACAAACACTTTAATGTTACCAGGTTCACAATAATTACATAATGTACTATCATATTTTTTAAATGTCTTTTCTTCTCAATTCATGTGATTTTAGCCAATCAAAGCCAAAAGAATAAATATTTTATATACATTTTTACATAATTATAAGTTAAAAATGGTAGTATATTTTGCCTCGACACTCAACACGCAATGCAATGTGGGGAACAGAGTGTCCTAATACTAAGTTCCCTCTGCCAACCCTGCTGTGTGCGGGATACAGCGTGAAGTTGATTTATTTATTTTTATGTAGATTATATCCAGACTAGTACTATCGCTGTTAAATGTTTTAACTGAAATTATATAAATTTCAATATAATAATAATAACATAACTTTTTGGTAGATATTTTATTTCAATATAATATATCTACCAAAAAAACTAAAACAAAATATTACACAACCAATACAACAAAACCATATTAAAAATTAAACTAAATCATTGATAAAATAGACTGTATAAAAATATAATTAGTATTGCTATTGCAAATATAAAATTATCGAACGCAAGACTCGTTTTTGTAATGGTAGCATTGCAAAGCTGCCAACATAAGTACTGACGTCACAACGTCAAGTTGGCGGCCCTGCCAGTGCTAATGCCCGCTCGGTCACGAGTACAATACATTATACATAAGTGAGATTTAAATTATAATTCATAATAAACACAGGTAAGTCTTTTTTTATTCTATTTAACTTAAATATGATTGTATTTTATTTATTATGTATTGTAACAAAATGGTGGATTTAAATGCCGGTGTATTTTTATTGTAAAAGATTTTTGCAAACAGGTTTTCATACATTTTTGTTTTAACCGCCTCTAAACGAAAGTACTATATATTATATATTAATAAATATACGCATAACTTGAAAACTGCAATCGAATTATACTTTCGCTCAGCAAAACTATTTTATTGATTCTTCAATAATTATGTATAGCAAAACACCGGTTTAAAATTTTTATTTTGTGCGTATTTCTCACCTTCTATTTTCATTATGAAATTTGATCAATTATGTCTAAAAACTCAGTTTATTGTGTTAGTTCTTGTTGCTTAAGAGCTATTTATCAACATTACTTTTTAAAAGGTGGGTAAATCAATTGTTACGCTTTTCTTTTGCGTCAAATCAATAAATGTGTATTATTTTATTGTAGCAATAAATCAATAATTGTTAGCTAATAATTTAAATTAAAATTTTGCAATTCTGTTTAATTTTTACATCTTTTGACTGTAATGGCGACAGTTGTCGGTTCGGTTTCCACTCGGGGAAAATATTACTTTCATTTACTCCCTCTGGCAACAAGACAAATCGCGGCGTTGTGTTCTGCTACTAAACAAAAATTTACAATTGCATTAATACATACAATAAAATATAAAATTGTCTTATATTTAAAAAAATCATGTTACTATTCTACTATTTAATCTCTAACTTCGTGCAACAATGACGTAATTGCACTTAAAAAACCATGTCAATGTTGCATACATGTCTATATTATTTAAAAAAATTGATGGCGTCTTCTGCAATTGTTTAAAGGTTCTAAAAATCGGTTGGAATTTCGAGCAGTTCTCCCTCAGTGCCCTTCTATATTTCTCAAAGAGCCTGCATGCCAAATTTCAGTGTCAGTATAGAATGAATATTCGCATCAAATAGCCTTTTTATTTTTGTCTTGTTTATGTAAACAGATACTAATAAGTTGTCGATAATTTCTTGGCTGATACTCATTTTAAATCTTCATAATATATGTCTTTATGTATATTTTGTATTTTTCGTAATGATCAAAGAGATTGAAATGCTACGACGGTGGCTTAGATTCCCATACGCCTCCGTATGGGAATACCTTTGATTATTTCCTCTGATACCTTTTATTATTTCCTCTGGAAAGAAGAGAAAGTCCATCGATGACTTCCGCCATCTAAAACGCAATGCAGGATACAGCGTAAAGCTTGAAAAAAGTTCCTTAATTACTTAAAATTTCAGCCTACCCAGATTACTTACATGAGCTTAAATTTCAGAAGGATTAACATCCGGTTCTCAAATGAGAAGCTTAGCTTCTTTTTTTGTTCGCAAGCATTGGGTTTACAGTCAGATGCTGTCACTGAACCACGACAGCCTCAAGACTATAGTAGTACTTATATGGGAACGTAAATTAAAATTAATCGTACTAAACGAGGATAATGTCGTACACATTATTCTATAAATACTTTAAATATAGATAAAACAACTTGCGTTTATGTTATTGTATCTTATAGTAATTTAATAGCTTTGTAATATATACTAGTTATAGTTCGCAACGTCGTTTGCGTGGTATTATTTTTTTGGTTTCTCGCTGTATCCCGCATCTAGCAGTGTGCGGGATAAATCAATCAATCTGCCTTCTGCGCATGATGCGTGAAGAGTTATAGTAAACAATAACCTATATAAACTTCCCAAGAGTCGGATGTGAACCCGTAATACCCGACAACCAACAACACATAAAACACGGGTACGAAATATATTCGCGTGCACAATTCATCTAATTTAAAATCTTCATCGTGTGGAAACAGTTTTGTAGAAAGAGTTTCGTGGAATACAATTCCGTTCTCCATTATTTTGATCAGCGATAAAACAGAGAGATTTTATAAATTTGTGCATGCTGTGTTTGTGTAAATATTTGTATTTCTATTTCTATGGCATGTTAGTTCTCAAACGGATGATTTCAGCTGTTTTTTAATTTTTTTTAATGGGAACATAATTGCATTCTCATCAAAACTGTTAATTAAATATGGAACTCTACGCCACGTGTTCAATAAACTGGATCAATTTCATCATCCCTAAAGTTGGATGTGAACCCATAACATCCCAGCAACAATACATGAAACCACTTGTACAAATATTCGAGTGCAAAATTGACTTGCGCATTCGTCAGATCGGTTTTTAATGAAAGAACCAAATATGGCAATGTCATATAAAAGTAGTTTTATCAGTTACTTATTATTCTTTGGGTTTGCAAGGACGCGGCAAGAAATGTTACTATAGCTGCGTGTGTACGAGTTGTAATCCACGGCTTCGATTGCGTGGACTATAGCTATTTATACGTTAAATCCCAGTTCTTCTTTTTCCTGTAGGAATTTCGAGAAATACTCTCTCACGTGCTCTCCCTAAACCCTACAATCCCTCACCCATCTCTACACTTCCTAGCCTTTTCGATTACATGTATTAAAATATTTATGCCTGCCGTGCTCATGAATTTGTTTCCCGTTTCTTTATATTTTACTTGAAAGTAATATCATGGCAGATATAAATAATCGTATTTTAATATTTTTATTGTCTTCTTTCTTACCTTAAACTTTATTTTTTGTGTGTGTGTGTTTTTTAATATCTTACCCTATCTCCATCTCTAAGCCTACATCCACTATAATTACGTTTATCAAGTGCGTCTTAATTTTTAGGAAACAGGAAATACTAATTACGAAAATATTCAGAATTTACTTAATTGTATAAGTAAATCTTTTGAGCGTTGAAGTACCAGCAGTACTTCACACAAGTGCCATTTAAATACCTATTGTTCTACTCTATTAGTGAATTGGCTACGTTATGCGTTCATTGAAGCACTCCAAATATAATTTTGAATAGCATATTAGTTTGTCCATGTACATATGTCTATTGCCAATGCCTCCAGAATTCGTCAGAAAGTGGGGAAGTGTCTTAATGGGAACGGAGTGTCTTAGCACTAGATTATTTGGATCTCCCTGTTCACCCTGTTATGCGTGTGAAATAGAAAAAAATGTAATAACATTCTCCATTTTTGGATTCCAATTCTTGTACAAAAATATTTCCTACCTCCGTTTTTAATGAAACTATACGTTAAATAACGAAACTTAACCCTGCAAGCTAATAAACCGGATATACATAATTAAAACATATTTCAAAGAAACGATTAGTGATTAGTTTTGAGTTTTAACAATATTTGAAAACCTTATACAAAATGGACCAAGAAAAGTCAGTGTAATATAATTTCGTTTTACACAAACGGCTCGTTAAGTGTCGGAACACAACGCTGCCGTTCAACAAACCGGATACACCAACATAATATATTTTAATTGAAACATATTTTAAAGAGAGTTTATTACTTTTGAGTGTCAATAAATATTTTAAACGATCCATATAATAAAAAAAGGTAAGCGGAATTTAAAAATTGAAAGTAATTCAAGTCAAAGTGAAAGTAAATTTATAGGGAAGACTGGAAAGTAAAATCTTGTACATGCTTGTAGGTACAATGCGTTATATCAGCGCTGTTAAGTAAGCTTTCATGTCTATATATCGGTAAGGGAGAGAGAGAATGGAGTGCCTTAACACTAGGTTCTTTTCTGCCTGCACGGTGTATGTATAACAGGGTAGGTCGAGGGATTCTAGTCAGGTGTGTCGAGGACATGGTCAATCCCCCGGTTTCGGGCGTAACTCAACGTCGCGCTTCGTCTTTTTACTAGAACTACAAAATAAAAATATTATATCTGTCATCCAGAAATGTTCGGAATTTAGCACACTTGCATATAAGCAGAAATAGATTATCGTACATGTGAAAATGTCCTATTATATTTTTATAAAAAACGTATATAAATGCAATGCAATGCTTGTTACTCCTTTTATTTTGAAGTCGGTTGAATATGTGTCAAATGCCAGGTAATAAATGACAGTTCTATCCTCTTATATAACAAGCCGCTACTGTGCAAGCGCTATGGACGCCAATAACAACCTAATACGTCCGTATGTGTGGATAGTTGCCAAAATCTAGGCAATATATTTTGGTTCAACTTGAACAGTAAGTTTTAAAAATTGGTGAAATTTTTAAATCTTCTTTTATAGTTTTGAAATTGTGGCCTACATTCCTTTTAGCTTCGCTAGTGTTGATACATACCCCGTCCATCCTCATACCTCATTAAGGCACTTCCGTTTCCCACTTTCCGCCGGTAGCCGCTAAATCGCGGAACTCAACGCCGCGCATTCGTCACCTTTGTCTTATAAATATTATACAAGACTAGTTTTTACCTTCGAATCGTCCCTACAGTCATATATTTATATTTTTTTTCAAATTTTGACCAGTAGTTCCCGAGATTATAGCGTTCAACCAAATAAACTCTTCAGCTTTGTAATAATATTAAAGATTAAACCTTTTACTGTCATATCTAATTTTAAATGGTGCATTGATTTATAGGTAAAGTCAGTAATAATATTTATTTATCATTTTTTTTATTTCTCTGCCTTGCTAGGTCTTAGGAAGATATTTTATGAAAAAAGTATCCATAAATAAAAACTTTTAAAATACAAGCTTAACAGTTTTCCTTAAATTATTAATATTACTTTTTTTTTATTTTATTTTTATTATTTCTTACACTAAGAGTAGATTTTGTTTATATATTTATTTCTGTCACGTTATATCCCGTATATAGCAGAATAAGCAGAGCTAATCTAGTGTTATTGATACACTTCGTTCCTCACTTCCGTCCGTTCGTTCCGGCCAATCTTTGTAACATTGTGTGTGAAGTGGTGGATCTCAACGCCGCGCCTTGTCTTGGTACCAGAGCGAGGAACCCGCAACCGTCGCGTCTATATCCAGACACTGTGCCGCTGCGCCACAATGGCCTTAGAGAGCAATATATTCCTTATCCAAATTGTTTGAACAACATAAAAAATAACAGAAAGTAAAAATAACCGTGACGAGTCGAATGTAATTATAACATGAACTGTGCCGTGAGATAAGCTATCAGTAGAAAGCATTGCAGCATCTTCCCAAGGCCCATTGTTTACCATATCATTTCGTTTTAGCTTTGAGAAAAATTTGAGGGTTTGTTTTAAGTCTAAGTTAAGTTTTCCAATCTAGTGTCTACACACGTAGTGTCTCAACACTAAGTCTTCTCTGGCTATACAGCTAGAAGAGAGGTGGAGAAGCGTTATAAAATAAACCGGTCTTTACATTACACGCACACTATACATATGTAATTACCTATTATCTAATATTTTAAAGCGTTTGTTAACAATCACAATCGGCTTGTAACCTCTTAACGTTACTAACACAGAAAGTACTGCATAGACATTATGTAATCTATGTTTGAGATATTCACTTAGCAATGCCTAGTATTTGTTCTTCTGCTTTACAATTTTTTTGCTGGG
This sequence comes from Heliconius melpomene melpomene, assembly GCA_000313835.2. Lineage (NCBI taxonomy): Eukaryota > Metazoa > Arthropoda > Insecta > Lepidoptera > Nymphalidae > Heliconius > Heliconius melpomene. The sequence goes on along the minus strand of HE671430.1, from coordinate 95,355 downwards.
TAGTCAGAAAGAAGCGGCTTACCCTCTGATTTCTACCAGACATTGGCAGTTGTGTGGTGGATCTCAACCCCTTGCGTGATTACCAGAATAATTTATTTCTTCGAATGGTGATATAATGGAATGTACAACCATCTCGTTAAATGCCCCCTTTTCTTTTTGAGTAACTCAAAATAAAATCAACTTCACACTCCATTCTCCACCGCGAATTCTGGAAGCATTACGTGATGAGTTGCGGCACTCAGCGCTGCCTTTTGCCTCGACAACAGAGCGAAGAAATGGAAATATAAATTTAAATAAATATTTCATTTCTTCGAGTGGGGATCGAATCCACACAACCAGTCGGTTTACAGTCACACTTTGTGTCCTTGTGCCAGGACTGGCCTCAGGACTGTCCTATAACTGAAAATGCGGATTCAAATCTCATTATACATTTCAGCTCAATGGAATTCTTAAGTACATGTGTATATGTACATAAATATATATTAATATAAATATTATGTTTGTTCAGACTTGTCACGATGTAGTATATTATTACTTTTATATATTATTTTACAAAATTTTCTTACATTGTAGATCGAGGGCTCATTAAAGTTAATATTGCAATTAAAAATACTATTTGTCATGTTTCAAGGCTGTGCAGATAGCGTGTTCTCTTTGAACAGTGCGCGTTGCATCCTTATCTCGGGATGTTATCACTCTCTCGGGAAGTCGGTAAAAAGTATTTTTTGTACATCTCACAATAAATCTGGTGGTTATGGGTTTGATTCTCACTCTTAAGAATAGATTGTTTATGTTCTTTCGTTCTGGTAACGATATAAGTGATGAAGCGCGGTGTTGAGTTCTGCCGCGTAACACGCAATGTTTAGAAAGTAGGGAATGGAGGACCCTAACATTAGGTACCCGGTAGGACACAGTGTAAAAAAAGCCACCGCTTTAATCGTGTTGTTTTTTTTTTAACTATACATTATTATTTATTCGTTTCCATTTCTTTTTCATTTTTATTTATTTGATTAGCAAACAAGTAAATTTGGTTAGCGCTGCGAGCTGCTAGCTATGCTGCTAGCGATTTAAGCTGCACTATGAGTCATCTGTCTTTTTTTCTTAATATGCTCATATAGCAACATATAGTGAGGTTCTTTAAGTAGTAATCTCTAGCGAAAACTTGTAAAGATTAGACTTGACAACGATAGATAAAATATTTTTACATTCAGTCATACTAACACGGTATACTCGTGTATCTGTTTGGGAAAATGGAAAATGATGTTATATTTTATTATACAAGAGCGACGTCTTCGACAGCCTTATAAAAAAATATGTATAGTATTAATTTGAAATAAAATTCAAGAAAGTCAAACAAAGCCGCGAAGACGCCCTAGTTATATAAAGAAATAATCGGGAGAACCCTTTTCAATCCCTATAAGTGTTATCAGCCTATTAATGCTACAAGGCTTCTTGCCTAATGACTTAAAATTTATACTTGATCCTGACATAAAAATGCAATTTGCTGACGGAGATCGTATGACACTGTTGCGTTAACTTACGGAAATAGATAAGTTTAGATTTCCTACATATTTTATTTTTAGACATCTCTTCTTATTTTGGGATACCGAACAAATGGAAATATTAAATAATTAATTTTACCAAATAGTAATCTAACCTACATCATTCGCGTTTACATTCAAACTTTCCATGACGGTTTCAATGTAATTAAAATTGCATCTATCACGCAATTCAATTTAAAATTTATTCCAAATTCTGTTTGTTTTCATGAATATATTAGCAGTAAATTCTTAAATCTTAAATTTCTTAAATCAATTAAAAAAAATGACACCTGATAAAACATTAAATTATAAAATTAAAATTAAACATTATTTTCATGACATATTAAGCTTCAAAGGTCTCATCTTCTCATTTTTGGTAATTAGGCCGTGAGAAAGTAGTAGTGGTGCATTACTTTATCTTCTGTTTTCCTTGGCTGTAATCTTAAAGCCTATGGGTCATCAAGTGCTTCATCGGCAAAGTGTTATATCTGGACATCATCATCAAGTAATTATATCTGGACTAAAAAAAACTTCGCTCATTTTTCGAGACATTGTGCGTTGAGTTGTGGAAGTCAACATCGCGTTTTGTCTATCAGAGGGAGAAATTAAAATTCTCCAGTGTCTGAATTGAATCCACAGTGTCTATTGCATGCCACGATGGTTTCAAGTACAGCCGTACCTACTATAAAAATGCATGGTTATCCCATGTAAAGAAGGAACATTTGCCGTTTTTTCTTAATGTTCAGTTACAATATACTTCTATATCAATACAAAAGTATAAGGCTGAAGAATTTTAGAGAATATTTTTGTTTTGGATTGTCCATTTTGTTTCGATGGAACCCACTGTACCTACCTGTGGTCAGACTTACTTACCGCAATCAGATAGTCTTGTATCGTACACAAGGTGTTATACTTACCGTACCATATAAAACAAAATTAGTATACACAACCAAACTGGTCGGAATGAACTCACGACCTTCGGCACACGACAGACACCTTCCTATCATTGTAAGCAAAAACAAAAGGAAATTCAAAATATTATCCCCGTGATTCACGCGCGTGCGCAAGAATTTTAAATTGATTTCTTGAGTAAAATCTGACTCACGTTTAGAATATCGGATGTCCTTTATGGTTCCGCTGTGTTTCTTGCGCCGGCTGCTTCTTCTAAGCTCTGGGGCAGTCGTTTTAGTGAACTGGTGGTAAATTAATGTTTGAAAAAAAAAAGCTTTTAAAATATATAATCATTCAAAGGAATGTAGCGGGATGTGAACCCTTGTCTCTAGGAAAATTATTCGGTGATAATTATCTTTGATTTTTTTAGTATTGTGTATCCCGAACAAAGCAGCTTAGGCAGAGGAACTAGGAACCTAGTGTTAAGACACTTCGTTCCCATTAAGACACTTCCGTTCCCCACGTGATAGTTATTTAATGTAAGCGCAGTAGTTGTCGCAGTAGTATTATCAACTCGACATTCTGGTAAAAAACCGAAGAGCGGCGTTGAGTTCCGTTCCGACCGGTACGTGGTGAACGGAGTCCTACACTAGGTTCCCCATGTCTACATTAATTTGAAAATGGAAACAAATAAAAAATGTATGATTAATACAACATTCACAAGTGACATACATATTAATGTTTTTATTGTTTTATAACATGACAATTTATTTATATTTAATGTTGGCCTTGTCCCGTCCTTGCTCCACCGCGTGTTATCGTAGCGTGACGAAGTAGAGTATGTGGACGTCAAGGTCCACTTTTGCAAATTTAATACCATGACCATAGGAGAAAAAGGATTATTAAGGATATGGATAATTATGAATTTCGGCGTAGCTTGATGAGAACGTATGTATGACTTAGTCGTCAGAGCGCTTGGAAGGCTTCCAAGAGGCACGGGTTCAAATTCCCACTATTTAATTTTTTTATGCGTTTCCTAAATATTTATTTTTCTTTCCAAAGTGTGGAATAACACTTTAAAAATGTTTATTAAAATAGAAAATAAACAAACCCATTAGCTTATTAGGATTAACAGTCAAAGTGTTATAATACACATTAGCTATACTACACCTAAGGCGCGTCATTAGCCTAAATATGTATGTATTTAATGTATTTAGTCATAGATTTGTGTTGTCATATAAACATATATTGTTATTAATAAATTCTCTCTGTCTGTTGGTTCACAATGGAATGTCTGTCCATATAATAGAACAATAGCATTGTATGACAACTTGTATGTATGAATGTTGGATACACTCATAACTAACCTAAAATTAAGTATTGTTTCTATGAGATTTTGATTAATTATTTTTTTAAGAATTTTCGACAGGAAACGAAAATCTTAAATATTTCATTTACCTGGGTGGGAATTGAAGCCATGACCGTCGCGCTTACATTGTTGACCAGAGAAAGAAAAAAAATAGCACTAATGAATATTGTACTCACACCTTATGCGCGTAATATAATATACCTAATAAATATATATCGTACTAGGTTACATTTTAAATATGTTTTGAATCTGTTCTCATATATTTACTACGTGCTAAAACGAGGCGTTAAGTTCCGCGACTCAACGGACGGAAAGTGGAGGACGGACACACTTGACAGGAGGTTCCCATATTTAGCGTCAATAAAAAAGTTAGGTATATGTAATTTTCATCAATATCAAGTCTCAAGTTGGCAGCATAAAAGGATTGGAGTTTAGTTTTAGGTAATGCCAAAATATAAATTTAAATTATATAAATATTTTAAAGTTGTTTAATTATTTTTTTGAATTTCAATTTATTGATGAGGAAATCAATTAAGTAGTTATATAATATATGAAGTCTTCCAAACAAAAAATAAATAATCGTAATATAAATAATTATATTAACATCATTAATTATAATAACAATTGCCAATTTTTTTTTTATTTATTTTATATTTAATATTTTTATACTAGTTTTATTTTTAATAAGAAACTTATTACATAACAAGTACTAGTCTGTAGTGCAAGAAATAATAAATAATATATTGTTCGAAATCGGAAGCGCTCAGCGCTTTTAAAGAATAAAATATTAAATATTTCATTTCGTGGGAATCGAACCCACACTCAATGCATAATAATGCAATGAGATCTATAAAATGTTTGTAATGCGGTGAAATTTCATACTTTCACTATAATGACAGACAATGTTCTTAAAATTTGTTTTGCCGGTTATTCTACTAGTAAGTGCTAGTATAAGCGGTTGATTTAATATAATATATCGGTGAAGGCCTCGTCGTGGTGGTGTAATTGGTTTGTATTCTAAATGGTAGTGGCTTCAAATCCTAGTGTACATTTTCATTCATCTTCTTCATTTTTTAGAATTAAACATAATAATAATAACAAAACCGTCAAGTGCGAGTCGGTCAATGCTTCTACAACCTCTCTCCCCAATTCGCAATAAACAAGCAGCATGCAGTCTATATCTAACCTTTTTATGCAAAATACATAGAATCGAAGCGGATTTTACCATTCAGGTCACTATAGCATGTAATAATATGTACATATTTAAATTATTCTCAGAAATAACTTTGAGATCGTCTCGAAAATAATTTTATTAACACACGTTTGATCTGTAACTAAGTCCCGTATTTATAAATTGCTCTCAATTTTGAGACCGATCTTGAGATGATGAGAGTGCGCGGCGCGTGGGGAACAAGCTCTGCTGCTCTAGGTTCCCTTTACCTACCCTGCTATATGCATGACTACTGCTACTTGCTATCATGTTAAATCGGATCAAGCAAACATTAGTAGGTATCTTGTATATGAATAATACTATGAAATATTCGAAATACTCGAACTTACTAACCATCTTCGCGAGTCGCGAGATATCTTTGAACCTATGACATCATTCTTATTTTGGTTATAATTTGTAACCTAATTGAGACCACATGTTGGTAGTGCTCATGTTAAATTCAATTTATATTGTAACTTGTATGGCGCCGTTGTGTCGCAGTGACAGCATCTGACTGTACACGCGATGCTTGTGGATTCTTACTTTTTTTTAAAAAAATAGAACATTGTAGACAGAGGATATCCAGAGTTAAGACACTCCGTTCTCCACGCACTATCGCCGCGGTTTGTCATGTTACCACAGCGAGGAAATGAAAATAGATTTAAATAGTCAATCCTCTAGTAGAATAGGAACCCACAGACGTCGCGATTAGTCAGTCATTATCAGGCGTCGTCATGTCGTCGTTATGAATCGATCTCTCAAGAAAACAGCATAGTGGGGAACAGAATTGTCTTAACACTAGATTCCCAGGTTCCCTCTGCATTTGCCTCTCTCCGCCTGTGGGACACAGGGTGAAGCAAAACATCACAATACATTATTTTGTTAAGTAGATTTCTATGTAGTATAGGCATTACCACTGCGTTGATTATAACTAAAACCGATCGTATGAGTCAACATAAGAACTTTCATTTTTATTGTTTACATTTTTGTTTTTTATTTATTTATTTGTGTTTTGTTTTTATTGTTTTCAGTTAAAAACAAATAAGTCAATATGATAAATGCGGTCAACGAGTTCCTAGATGACCTGCGGTAAGTTTTTTATATGGTTATACATTATTATATATTTTTATTGAAAAATATTAATTTAAATTTGCCAAATTTTAAAAAAATCACATGTTCTGTAAGTTGTCTATCTCTAATCTTTCTCTATCCATTAAATACCTATTATATTCTACATTTAGTAGAGTAGGCATAGGGAACCTAGTGTCAAGTCATTCCGTTTTCTCGTTTTTGACACACTGCGTGTTGTAGTAGCGGAATTTAACGCCACGCCACGTTTTCCACGAACTTAATTTATTTATTTTAATCATTCAATGTATAGGAATCGAACCCACCACCGTCGTGTACACTAACAATGCCAATAAGTCATCAGTATTTATTAGAAAACTTACATTAAGTGCTTATATTAAAGTTATTTGCACAGCTCTTACCAAACTGCGCGCAACGAGTCATCTCACAACTTTTTATGATAATTTAAAGACCACCTGGCGTAGTGGTTTACAGGTTTTGGATGAACGAAGGTCATGGGTTTTCGCCCGTTTAACTTTGTTATATGTGAACATCACCATTCTTTTAGGGTTCCTTTTAGTTTAAGTTTAGAGACATTGTGTGTTAAGTGGCGGAACTAACCTTGCTGTTTGTCTTGTCATATCCGAGAGAGTAAATAAAAATAAATAATTTCTTCTATTGGGAATTAAACCTACAACCACTGTGTTCCTACGTTCGTTGTTCTCGCGTTCTTACATAATAAGTAAATTTTATTAATTCTTAAATTTTAGTTTATCTGAGTTATAATTGGGTAATTATCATGCTCACGATGAATCGCTATTACTTTTATAACAGCTCGAGGATAATTTAATATGTAATGGTGACAAGTGCAATACCTAACGAGTAATTCAGAAAAACCTATAATTCAAATATGTAGAGATCTTGGACAATTTCTAAGTAGTTAGTTCGAATCCCGCTATAGTACTTTTTGTAAAAAAAATCTGTTTACGTCATCCTTAGTCCAAAAATAACTATACCCATTCATATTTCTCCATACTTTTAGTTCATATTTCACAACATTTACGCACGTCTTACATAACACTATTTACTATATAATTTTTCATGGTATATTTACTTGTATCGTTATCGTATAATTAATAGGTTGTAGTGAGAACTGGTCCTGGCCCATACTTCAGTTAGTTCAGTTGCCACTTAGCAGTTCTGCTAGCATCTTGTGAAATATAATAGTGTAAATCTACAATATAAAAAAAGTCGTCCATTGTGGTTAGTCCAATGTGATTATAGATTGACGATTGATCAAGATTTGTGTATGGATTTTATTTAGTGTTTCTACAAAGCCATTGATAAAGTAGATCAGTCTTTTATATTATATGGCTAGCACCTTCGAAGAGTTTGTCATATTGAAAAGAACTGTCCTACGTTATATTATTGCACGGGAATCGAAACTGCTAGCACTCGGCAAGAGGCCGATTAATAAGAAAATATCGAATTACGTAAAAAATAAACACCACGAAAACGTCTGGTCCACGGTCAATGAGGATTTGACTAAAAATATTTATGTGTATCAACTGGGCAAGGAAGATGTTCATCTAGGTGCTCTGAGAGAGAATAAAGCCGATATTATTTCTAAAGAAACTCCACTGATCTATACAATGTTACGTTGGTAAGATGATTTAGTTTTATGAAAAGAATATGTTTCTGTGGTGTTCGGGTGGTTTTTGTATTCTCTGATACATTTTCTGGTTCTAAAAGTAATCCAAAATCTCCAATATTAATAATTAAATGACAAAAAATACTTAGCATTCTATGGACTTATCGTGCGGGTATCGTTGCGTTACAGTCTGAGGCATTCAGAGCATTGCTTTGTGACCCAAGTTTAGGTTTAGGTTCTCTGGTCGAGGCCCCTCTAAATGCACATCGAGTCAACTCCAGCTCCTCTATACTAAAAAGATAAATCAGCCCGTGCAAAGATTAATTCGAAATAATTTTGCTACTGCTGTCTTCGAAGTAGGTTTTAGAAATGAAATCATGGTAGTTCTAAAGAGGTCGAGATCTTTTGAGCATGGATTTCAGTTCTGTACCTCTCGATTTTTTTTCTACCACATACGTATTCCTGGTCAGATTGTTTGGTAAGTCCGAAGAACCTGCTCACTTTACATTTAGGATTTTTGGGATTTTTTCCTATACATTTTACTGTCGAGCGTGAAGCTGACGCAACTTTGAGCTATTTTTTTAATATAATCATAGAATATAGCCATATGTTATTCTCCATCAAAAATTCTCTTAAAGATAATAATGACAAATAATGATAAATAGGCCTGGTACAATCTTATCTCATATTGACTCGTGATTCGGCTCAGTGCTGGTTGTGCGTGTGCTGAGTGTGTGTCTCCTGTAATATATAAGGTAGGTCGAGGAATGGAGGTAGAAGCAGCATTTTTCTTTATCTTGAAGAGTCCATTTGTCTCAACGTGTCCCATTGAACAGCTTCAAGGGTTCGATCCCCACTTCTTAGTAATTATTATATTAAAATTATTTTCACTTCCTTGCTCTGGTAGTCAAAGCGCGGCGTTGAGTTGCACTACCCAACACCCAATGTCTCAAAATTGGATAATTTGTGAAGAAAGGATTGAATCTTAGAACTAGATACTTTCTATGCCCTTCTTCACGGGAAAATGCGTGAAGCTGAAAGTGTATTTTTTACAGTAATAAATCCATTTGAATAACCAAAGTGGTTCGATATCCTGTGAGTGTTTTTTTAAATTGAATGTTTTAACTCTAGCTATTCCTGCTTTTGGTCTATCTTGCTATATATGTGCTAACTACTAGAGGATGTTTTATTTCGAACGTGAGAATAACACTCGTGGCACAGTAGGTAGTGTCGTTGTTGCTTCAATAACTTTTCTTAACAATGAGTTAAATAGAGCTAATGTGAAATAGAATGGTTTTTGTAACTTATTTCCTTTTTATCACATAAATAAGTTGTGTATCAGTGGGTTTATAAAGCATTGCCAAATTAATTTAATACAAGAACATGCATAGTTTTTCTTCAAATATATTTTACCGTTGCAGCATGTATAGCCAGGAGAGGTTTACTAGAGAAGCAAAAATGTTCCCATTGTTATCTTACGTTCCTCTGGTCTATAATATGTACATTTTTGGGCACAAACCATTTTGAAAGTTTCTAAAGTATCAGATGACATCTTTTTGTTTTCATCTGAAAATTGAAAATACATATTAAAATTATCCGCTATCTTTCGTTTTCTTTCTTCAGCCTCTCGCTATAAAAACTTGATAATATTCTTCTGGGGAATATCATAACAAGTACTGATAAGGTTATCAAAGATCCACCTCAACAAGTACATAGGTACCTTTGTATTTACAGGTGGGTTCAGATCTGGCTATGGATTTACTTTATCGAATCTTTGTATAGGTGTAGGCACTTTTACTTTGACATAATTAAGGGATATTTTTACAGTTATGTAAAAGCTATCATGCGGTATGCGGGAGCATAACGCCATATCCCTGAGGGAGCAAGGTCCTCCAGAGGGTCCTCAACTCATGTTCTTTACGTGACCTTCCTCCAGTATCATCGATAGTCTGTGTTCTCAAAAGTTTAACTGACTTTTCCTTGCCTCTCGTTATCACTCATTATACATAAGAAGAAAACAAATAAAAAAACGTACAATTTAAATAATTAAAATAAAACATTCTTCTATTAAATATTGATCCCGTAAACGTAGTAGGTATTTTGACCACCTTGATAGTATTGTAGATAGTGTAAATATACTAATAGAGTTTTCCTGCTTCACTGACTCATTCCAAGGTAACTCTGACGACAGGGACAGTGATTTAACGAAAAATGTGATATAATTGATAATAACCTATTATAGGAGATTAGCGCGTCCAACCGTAATATGGATATAGATATAAAATTTAAATAGATAAGCCAACACGCAAATTCCATTAGGTTGTAAAATGTTAACAATGTGTTATTTGTTTTTAATCATTTTTAATAATTATATTATGATAAAGAAATATTTTTAGACACCGTCCTGGCGCCGTCTCTGACTGTAAACGCGGCGGTTGTGGGTTCCACTTGAGGGAAATAATTATTTTTATTTCCTTTCTCTGGCACCAATACACGTTTAGTTCTATCATCCATCTCGAAATGTCTCAAAAGTACAGCTGAGGACGAAGTGTCTCAACACTGGGTTATCTCCGCCTATCCTATAGGTGTGCGACGCGTAACGATAAAATTTTAATTCTATTAAATATTACTAATTTCTAAATAATTCTAATTCACATTCGTCGAACTCATCTTGCCGCAGTGATTCAGGGGAATGATAATGTTTAAATTGTTTTTGTTACCTCGCTCTGCTAGACAAAGCGCGGCGTTGAGTTATGCCAACGCTCAAAGTCTCGAAGATTGGACGGTGCCAAGAACAGAAAAAAACAGTGTCTTAACACTAGGTGGCACTACATACATACAAATTACTTATCACTTATTGTTATCTAAAATAGTCTCTTTTTTTAATAAATACTAAAATAATATTAGATTTTTAAAATCCATGTTTTTTTTTTCAATTCTAGTGGTGGCAGAATGATTGATTCACCGGTCGTGAGGGTTGAAGAGGGGGAGTTACAGGGGAAACTGGTGAGCTCGCCGAGTGGCAAGGCGTTCTATAGCTTCCAAGGCATACCCTATGCCAAGCCACCAATTGGATCTTTAAGGTTTAGAGTAAGTATTGCCAAGAAACTATAGATATATAGAAGGTCAAGAGGTCAAGAATCAAGAAGTCATCTGGGCGCAGTAGGACTGGTTATGGGTGCCAATCCCCGCTTGTGGAATGGTGTTATATAAATTGTTTTCATTTCTCCGCTCTGAGATACAATGCCGATGTAAGTCCTGTGAAACAACAGGCACTGTTTTGAGAGTTGGGTTGTGCGAGAGTGTTTTAACATTATGTCTCCCTCTGCATGTCTTGCTATGTAGATGCAATTTTTTTTAACTTCATGCTGCATGCGGCACATAGCAAGGCTCAAGAAGTTGAGAATCCATTGTTTAGACACGCACTTCCAATTCTATAGGCACTGCGTACTGAGTGGCAGAATTTAACACCGCAGTTTTCATTCCTCGGCGGTACCAGATCGAGGGAATGAAATTGATGTGCATTTGATGATGATTATAAAATGAACGTCACTCCAAATCTTGCTCGTAGTATTGGTTATAAGAAATTTAAACTAAAAGACATTAATTGCTTCCGTACTTCGTTACTTAATTTTTGAAGATAGTTATAAAGAATGACTTAAAATAATGCCAAATATTGGTATTACCATGATTAAACAAATATTTTATAATAATCTACAAGAGAGAAAAGAAAAACAAGCGCAATGTGAGAAGAGATAGCGAATGATCCGAACAAATAAGATAACTCGCTGATATGATAAGACGGACTGCAGGCACCGTTATGTAAAGAGATTTTCTTAAAGAAAACTGATGAAATGAAAAACAGTCGAAGTTGTTTTTTGTTTATGATTTGGTTTAATTTGTGGAGGAAGTAATGGATATTGGTAATAAAATATATTATGTAATTGTAAAAATAATTTCATATGCTGAGATTGTCATGTAGTGTGATAGTGTCTGATAGTGTTTCGCACTGGTAAAACAAAGTACGGCGTTAAGTTTCACCATTTAACATGCATTGCTTAGAATTGGAGCTAAAAGTAAGGAAAGGAACTGACGGTTGTGGGAATGGAACTCACGACCGTCGCGCTTACAATTAACACGCTTATTATGTAGCCAGATTTTAAATATTTTAGCGATATTACCTTGGAAAGGTCACGAATAGACAATGACTTTTATTTCTATAAATCTTATAACTATTAGACTTATGTCAACTGGATTGAACCACTCGTAAATTCTTGTTAGGTGACTAACCTTTTTTTCAGAGCTATGAGAATAAACCTTATCTAATCTTATCATGCCCTACGTCACATGATTTGGTCACTTATATGTATTTCGTTTTTTTGGGCAAAGTAGGCAGAGGGTAGCTGGATACTTAGTGTTAAGACACTCTGTTTCCATTAAGACAATCCGCTCTTCACTTTCCGCCGAATTGTGAGGGATTGCGTGTTGAGTGGCGGAACTGAACACCGCGCTTCGCCTCGTTACCAGATCGAGGAATATTTTATTTCTTCGAGTGGAAATCGCACCCACAACATGTGGCGTTTGCAGTCTCACGCTTGTGCCCTTGCGGCCTCATATTAACAGTGTTAATAAAAAATATATTAGATAATTATAAAATTTATTGGGATCAGACTGTAATAACAAAGATTATATATTTCAATAGACCATAATTATTCATGATTAACATTGATATATTTAGCACTAAGTTCCAAGGTTCCCTCTGCGGTGGGCGGAATATATTATGAAGCTAAGAAAGTGTATAACATATTAATGTTTTAAATTATTGAAGAAAATTCTAAGCGAATATAAATATATATAAAGTAATTTCACATTTGTATCCTTTCAGGCGCCACAGCCTCCAGAACCATGGGAAGGTATACGAGATGCCACATGCGAAGGCAACAATTCTGCCCAAATTGGACCTGCTGAAAACCAACCTTATTCGGGAGACGAGAATTGCTTATTTTTAAATATCTATACGCCAAATCTCGACGGTGAATTCCTCCCAGTTATGGTTTTCATCCATGGAGGAGGATATCGTTTTGGAACCGGCAGTGCCAGTCTTCACGGTGGCGATTACTTAGTTGAAAAAGATGTAGTCATTGTTACCATCAACTATAGAGTTGGGCCATTGGGTTTCTTATGTCTCAATATTCCGGAAGTGCCAGGAAATGCTGGAATAAAAGATATGGTTCAAGCTTTACGATGGGTTCACCAGAATATAAATAAATTTGGTGGTAATTCAGGAAATTTGACAGTTTTCGGAGAAAGTTGTGGTGGCGCGGCCATATCTTTGCTCACAGCGAGTCCAATGTCGAAGAATTTAATAAACAAAGCCATTGTTCAGTCCGGCTGTGCGTTAAACTGTTGGGCGATGCAAAAATCACCGATCGAAGATGCTAGACGTTTAGCTGAAGAATTGGGCTGTGAATCATCAGATCTTAGTGATATTTTAGAATTCCTATCAACAACACCAGTGATAGATATCGTCGAAACTACCGAGAGAGTTTTTCCATTTAATGATAACGTTAAAAAATTCACAAATTTCTTCTGTCCGGTTGTTGAGAAGGAGTTTCCAGGAGTCGAAGCCTTCATTACCGAGCCTTTCCTCAATATTTTGACTTCAGGTCGAGCGGCAGACGTGCCATTAATGATTGGATCCACTACTTTGGAATTCGCGCTAGATTTAGGAGCGGACGATCTTCGAAAGTTCATACCAAGAGACTTAAACATCGAGAGAAATTCACCCGAGGCTCTTGAAGTTGCTGAGAAAATCAAAGAATTGTACTTTAAAGGCGATCCAACAAGTGTTGAAAGCTTAAACGATCGTTGCCAGTTAGTTTCCGATTTATTAATCAATATGGATATACACAGATACATACAATACCTCCTAAATGTTAAGAACAAACCGATATATTATTATAAATTTGATTATGTAGGCGGCTTAAATTTATTTGATAGTGTTTTAAGAAGCGTCGATACGAAACATTCAGGTCATTCAGACGATTTAGCGTATTTATTCAGGAATGATAAGCAAAAAGACGTTGAATTGTCACCTCAAGATGAAAAGATGAGAGAGAGGATGGTGCGGCTGTGGACTAATTTCGCTAAATCTGGGTAAGATCTTTTTCAACATCACACTGTATCCGGAATACAGCAAAGGGAACCTAGTGTTAGACACTCAGTTGGAGAACGTCTTCGAAAATTGAGCGGTTTGTAGGGACGCATCCTTGGTCAAAACTAACTTGGTCTATACTGTGCTTTGTCTTCTTACCGTTTTGAAGAAATGAAAATAATTTATTCCCTAAAATAAATAAAAATATTTTTTCAAATAAAATAAATATGAAATAAATGAATCAAATTCAAATTTACATTTTACAAACAAGCAAATAATCATTGTAAAAATTCCTATTAAAAATTGTTTTATTTATTTCATTGCATTACACATAATAAATTAATATTAATATTTATTTTCAAATAATGCGAAGTTTTAATAAACTTGAATACTGTTAATTATTTTTTTAATATTTTATTGCAACAGCATTGTATTTCTTTTAATTTCAGAAACCCTACACCCGACGAAAACCACTATATAACCGTAACCTGGTTACCGGTTAACAAGGACACCCTGCATTACATTAACCTGTCTAACGAATTATCAATTGCGACAAACCCAGATAAAGAAAAAATGGACTTTTGGGATGAATTATACAGCAAATATTTCAAAATTTGGGATCAAATAGATAATATAGAGAGTGAAAAGATTGAATACTCAACTGCACCTGTTATAGTTGAAGAAACAATTATAACTACAGTCACTACAGTTATAAATAATAGTGAAGAAGTTACAACGAGTGAAGTGTTTATTGAAGTACAGGATAATTTAGGGGAACAGGCTCAAATTCAAGAGAATGAAAACATACAAAATAATGAAAATGATCAATCATTAGATAATGATGGCGAAGCTCAAGTAGCAAAAGGCGAACAAAACAATCAAGAAATGGATAAAGTAGATGATGTAGAAGAGAAAATAAATAACTTAGAGGAAAAAGAAAAAGTCAATTTCGTACAATCAGAACGAAAAGTGATAGAAACAGAAGATTTCGGCATAAACATTGGGAAAATATCAGAAAAATTTGCAAATCCTCACAATGGCGTCGAATATAATGGTAACTTGGATAAGAAACCTCGCCCTTCGAATGAAATTAAAATGGTACAGAATAATAATCTTAATCCTAAAGATGTTATTAGAGCGAACGATCCTCCAGAGGATGACTTACCAAAAAACATAGGTGTTAATAAGTTTGTAAACTTTTTCGAATCTTTGGGCGGAAAAAAGTAATTATTTTGCGTATTTTTCCAAGTCATTTTTAAAATATTGCACATTTTTTCTTTATGTAATATATATTTTTATGTTTATACATTTATATATATATGCAGGTTGGTTTAATAATGCAAAGTATAAAAAAATATAGTTTTTGTATGATTGGATGAATCATCCAAAAAATTTGATTTATTTGTAATGATTTTTTAACTTAAGATTTTCTACGGCTTGGTATTTTTTCTGTTACAAGTAAAAAAATATATTATTAAAAAAACTGATTTAATTGATACTTTGTTACGTTTTTTATAAATATTTTTTCTTATTATCGATGACATATTTGTCGAAGAAAATGAGACTTACAAGTAACAGCAAGTTAAATAATAATTTAAAAAAAATGTAATAATAACGCAATTTTTAATTATTAACTGAGAGATATAATTTGTTTTTCATGATTATTTCACATTTTTAACTAGCCTGTATATATTTTTTTCATAGTCACATCGAATTTTATTTTATTTTTTCATATACATATAACGATAAAATATACTTATATTATTGGTTGTACATTCCTATTTTTATATATAACATAAATATAAATATAAAAAGAAATCATGGAATTTCTTATTTTTTTTATTCTATTATAAGTAGATAAATTTATTTTTAATTTTTAAATTTCATTCTATTCAATATTTTTAAATTTAAAAAGGAAAATATTGTAATGTTGCCAATATTCATTATTCCGTTTAAAAAAAATCTTAAATTTAAAGGAAATTTTAATTATAATTCAAAGGTTAAAATTTTGAATTCATTTCTTTAATTTTGAAAATGTTTAAAATAACATTATTATTATGATTGCGTATCATTCATTATAAATGATATTAGTTTGGTAATTACAAGTGCCTTTTTAACATTTTTCTTTTTGTTTTCCCTATTTCTTTTATTTTCTTTCTACTTTAAAGCTATTTCGAACATTCCTTTTAGCATTTAATAATTAATTAAAGCACATATTAGAATATTACGTAAAGTTATTGTAGTATGTATATTGTCATTATTAAAAATAAAAACTTTAAGTTATTAGACATAAAAAGACATTTATTAGTGTAAGTGAACTTAAATTTGTTATGTATCCGCATTTCTCGCAAACAGCAAAGTAAGCGGAGTGTTAAGACACTGTTTTCAAAATAATTTGAATTAAATCGTTTAATTGCCTAGCCTACTTATGCCATATGGTAAAGTGGTTTATAAATAAATTATATATAGATAAAATAACATACATATATTTACTATTTAATTGAATAAGAACACATTGATTAGATAAGCTGGGCCTATAAAAATATAATAAATTGTTCTTTTCCATTTGTTTTATTAGAAATAAATATAGTTTCTGTTTCCTTAATTATCTAAATAACCGAAAACTTGTTCACCATCTTGAAAAAATGTTGCTATTTCAATAAAGTCGTTATTTAATTCACACTAAAGTAGAATTAAAATGCTTTTTAAATGTTTAATTTGAAAGTATAATTTAGAAAGTGCCAATAATTTATATGAAGTGACATTAAATACTAATTTTACTTATTTTTATATAATAATAATTATAAATAAAATCGTATATGGTAAAATTTTGTTTTATTTGCTTAACTTTATTTTGTAATGAAAACCTTTTGTGAAGACATTTTTGACAATTTTTATACGCGCACCTATTTATATTGTTAGCATCTCTGCAGGGAAACGCTGATACAAATACCGCTTCGATCAATTTTTTATACGTTTTCTGAAAAAGTATTTTTCTTTCCTGATTGTGAAATAACAGTTTAAAAATGTTAAAAGTATACTTATCTTTGTTTTTGCTATTTTGATATTTGTCGGTTAAGGCAGAAAGAACTAGGCAGTGATAGGACACTACGTTCTTCATTTTTTATTAACATTCTTTATCGTTCTTTGTGCAGTCTGACTGACGCTTACATTATCAAAGTAACTGAATATCACATTCCCACTCCAAAAATAAAATATTTATAAGAAGAATCATGTTAAAAATAAGCGTTCTAGATTATTTCACGGTATATTGTATTACACCAATCAAGCTTATTGTATTTTAAATGTTTATACAAATAGGTAGGGTGTGCAATAAATGTAATCCGCCATTTTGTAGCGGCGGAAATTTTGGATTAACGACAATAGTATTGATTATAGCCTTATACCGCTTAAAAAAACGAATACATCGTGGAGCATATAAAAAATACTATAAATAATAAATTATAACGAAAATCGTAGTTCAAAGTTCAGCTCAAATTACGCTGTCGACGATTATAAATAAATTTGGCAATTAGCCTATTGGTGTTTTTCCTTTCCTCTTTCTCTTTTTTCTCTCTCTCCCCTTTCTCTCTCTTCTCGTTTTGCCATTCCAACTCAATTCGGTAAATAGTTTTATGGATTCTTAACTTCAAATCTGATACAAGGTGAGGTGGAAACATTGTTGTGATTTCGGCGATCAACGCAAAGTATCTTTGAATAGGACTGTTTTGTCGGCCATATATACTTATATCCGAATCAAAAATCTCCTCATCTACGGATTGAGTAATTGTTGGATAAATATCTTCACTATTTGAAGAATTTTGATCTTCTTTAGGTATTTCGTCTGATAACATTGGTCCTCTAATATCTGTAGTAGTTAACCTCTTCCAAAGAGCTTCTAATAATGATAAAGAGATTTCAC
>HE671430.1:52785-77449 GCA_000313835.2 Heliconius melpomene melpomene | reverse complement strand
TCAATATGGATATACACAGATACATACAATATCTCCTGAAATGTTAAGAACAAACCGATATATTATTATAAATTTGATTATGTAGGCGGCATAAATTTATTTGATAGTGTTTTAAGAAGCGCCGATACGAAACATTCAGGTCATTCAGACGATTTAGCGTATTTATTCAGGAATGATAAGCAAAAAGACGTTGAATTGTCACCTCAAGATGAAAAGATGAGAGAGAGGATGGTGCGGCTGTGGACTAATTTCGCTAAATCTGGGTAAGATCTTTTTAACATCACACTGTATCCGGAATACAGCAAAGGGGGGAACCTAGTGTTAAGAAACTCAGTTGGAGAACGTCTTCGATAATTGAGCGTTTTGTAGGGACGCATCCTTGGTCAAAACTAACTTGGTCTATACTGTGCTTTGTCTTCTTACAATTTTGAAGAAATGAAAATAATTTATTCCCTAAAATAAATAAATAAAATTATTTTTTCAAATAAAAAAAATATGAAATAAAATTCGAACAATGGAAAACGACGTATCTTCACACAGTTTTTCAAATAATGCGAAGTTTTAATAAACTTGAATTCTGTTAATTATTTTTTTAATATTTTATTGCAACAGCATTGTATTTCCTTTAATTTCAGAAACCCTACACCCGACGAAAGCCACTATATAACCGTAACCTGGTTACCGGTTAACAAGGACGCCCTGCATTACATTAATCTGTCTAACGAATTATCAATCGCGACAAACCCAGATAAAGAAAAAATGGACTTTTGGGATGAATTATACAGCAAATATTTCAAAATTTGGGATCAAATAGATAATATAGAGAGTCAAAAGATTGAATACTCAACTGCACCTGTTATAGTTGAAGAAACAATTATAACTACAGTCACTACAGTTATAAATAATAGTGAAGAAGTTATAAATAATACAACGAGTGAAGTGTTCATTGAAGTACAGGATAATTTAGGGGAACAGGCCCAAATTCAAGAGAATGTTAACATACAAAATAATGAAAATGATCAATCATTAGATAATGATGGCGAAGCTCAAGTAGCAAAAGACGAACTAAACAATCAAGAAATAGACAAAGTTGATGATGTAGAAGAGAAAATAAATAACTTAGAGGAAAAAGAAAAAGTCAATTTCGTGCAATCAGAACGAAAAGTGATAGAAACAGAAGATTTCGGCATAAACATTGGGAAAATATCAGAAAAATTTGCAAATCCTCACAATGGCGTCGAGTATAATGGTAACTTGGATAAGAAACCTCGCCCTTCGAATGAAATTAAAATGGTACAGAATAATAATCTTAATCCTAAAGACGTTATTAGAGCGAACGATCCTCCGGAGGATGACTTACCAAAAACATAGGTGTTAATAAGTTTGTAAACTTTTTCGAATCTTTGGGCGGAAAAAAGTAATTTTTGCATAGTTTTCCAAGTCATTTTTAAAATATTGCAAGTTTTTTCTTTACGTAATATATATTTTTATGTTTATACATTTATATATATATGCAGGTTGGTTTAATAATGCAAAGTATTTTTTTAAAATTTATTATTATCGTATATAAACTTACTTACACTAATTATGTTACGATCTAGCCATTACGTTGACTAATGTGTAATTTAATTTTGACCTACTTTTATAATAAACAATACTATGCTAAGATTGTGTCTATCGGCACTTTTCTTATTGTCTCTATTTAAGGAGAAGACACTTAGTTAATGTGTTCTTTATAGATAAATATGCAAAGTATAAAAAAATATAGTTTTTGTATGATTGGATGAATCATCCAAAAAAAATATTTTTTTGTAATGATTTTTTAACTTAAGATTTTCTACGGCTTGATATTTTCTTCCGTTACAAGTAAAAAATATATTATTAAAAATTTAAATATATTATTAATGTAAAAAAAATGGTATTGAAAAACTGAGAGATATAATTTTTTTTCATGATTAATTATTTCATATTTTTAACTAGCCTGTATATATTTTTTTCATAGTCACATCGAATTTTATTTTACTTTTTCATATACATATAACGATAAAATATATTTATATTATTGGTTGTACATTCCTATTTTTATATATAACATAAATATAAAAAGAAATCATAGAATTTCTTGTTTTTTTTATTCTATTATAAGTAGATATATTTAATTTTCATTTTTAAATTTTATTCTATTAAATATTTTTAAATTTAAAAAGGAAAATATTGTAATGTTGCCAATATTCATTATTCCGTTTAAAAAAAATCTAAAATTTAAAGAAAATTTTAATTATAATTCAAAGGTTAAAATTTTGAATTCATTTCTTTTATTTTGAAAGTATTTAAAATTACATTATTATTGTGATTGCCTATCATTATAAGTGATATTAGTTTGGTAATTACAAGTGCCTTTTTAACTTTTTTCTTTTTGTTTTTCCTATTTCTTTTATTTTCCTTCTACTTTAAAGCTATTTTGAACATTCCTTTTAGCATTTAATAATTAATTAAAGCACATATTAGAATATTACGTAAAGTTATTGTAGTATTTATATTGTCATTATTGAAAATAAAAACTTTAAGTTATTAGACATAAAAAGACATTTATTAGTGTAAGTGAACTTAAATTTGTTATGTATCCGCATTTCTCGCAAACAGCAGAGTAAGCGGAGTGTTAAGACACCGTTTTCAAAATAATTTTAATTAAATCGTTTAATTGCCTAGCCTACTTATGCCATATGGTAAAGTGGTTTATAAATAAATTATATATAAATAAAATAACATACATATATTTACTATTTAATTGAATAAGAACACATTGATTAGGTAAGCTGGGCCTATAAAAATATAATAAATTGTTCTTTTACACTTGTTTTATTAGAAATAAATATAGTTTCTATTTCCTTAATTATCTACATAACCGAAAATTTGTTCACCATCTTGAAAAAATGTTGCCATTTCAATACCGCAAGTCGTTATTTAATTCACACTAAAGTAGAATTAAAATGCTTTTTAAATGCTTAATTTGAAAGTATAATTTAGAAAGTGCCAATAATTTATATGAAGTGACATTAAATACTAATTTTACTTATTTTTATATAATAATAATTATAAATAAAATCGTATATGGTAAAATTTTGTTTTATTTGCTTAACTTTATTTTGTAATGAAAACCTTTTGTCAAAACATTTTTGACAATTTTTATACGCGCACCTATTTATATTGTTAGCATCTCTGCAAGGAAACGCGATCGATCAATTTTTTATACGTTTTCTGGAAAAGTATTTTTCTTTCCTGATTGTGGAATAACAGTTTAAAAATGTTAAAAGTATATCTTTGTTTTTGCTATTTTGATATTTGTCGGTTAAGGCAGAAAGAAGTAGGCAGTGATAGGACACTACGTTCTTCACTTTTTATTAACATTCTTTATCGTTCTTTGTGCAGTTTGACTGACGCTTACATATTATTCTTATTAAATATTCGGGCCAGTAACTGAATATCACATTCCCACTCCAAAAATAAAATATTTATAAGAAGAATCATGTTAAAAACAAGCGTTCTAGATTATTTCATGGTATATTGTATTACACCAATCAAGCCTATTGTATTTTAAATGTTTATACAAAGAGGTAGGTGTGCAATAAATGTAATCCGCCATTTTGTTGCGACGGAAATTTTGATTTAACGACAATAGTAATGATTATAGCCTTATACCGCTTAAAAAAACGAATACATCGTGGAGCATATAAAAAATACTATAAATAATTTCATTGTCATTATAACGAAAATCGTAGTCCAAAGTTCAGCTCAAATTACGCTGTCGACGATTATATATAAATTTGGCAATTAGCCTATTGGTGTTTTCCCTTTCCTCTTTCTCTTTTCTCTCTCTCTCCACTTTCTCTCTCTTCTCCTTCTGCCATTCCAACTCAATTCGGTAAATAGTTTTATGGATTCTTAACTTCAAATCTGATACAAGGTGAGGTGGAAACATTGTTGTGATTTCGGCAATCAACGCAAAGTATCTGTGAATAGGACTGTTTTGTCGGCCATATATACTTATATCCGAATCAAAAATCTCCTCATCTACGGATTGAGTAATTGTTGGATAAATATCTTCACTATTTGAAGAATTTTGATCTTCTTTAGGTATTTCGTCTGATAACATTGGTCCTCTAATATCTGTAGTAGTTAACCTCTTCCAAAGAGCTTCTAATAATGATAAAGAGATTTCACTCTCAGGCTTCCGTTTCTTTTGAATATTATCATTATGAAACGAAGTCGAAGGTCCAGCTAGTATTTGAATATCTTCAGGTCTTCGAGTTATTCGACTAATTGGTTCTGGTATACTACTTGTAAATTTAAGGCCGGTTTCTGGCAAAGGAGTTGTAGAACTAGCTCGAGGATCCTCCAGATCCTCGAATGAAAAGATTGATATATCTGACAACTCCGGTGTCCGTGGTTCTTGTGACAGCGCCTTTCGTTGCTCTTCTACCTGTCTTTTATTGTCTGATTGGGATATTTTTGAGGGTGCTGACAAAAACTCCAGTAAATGCATGTATCTCCACGTATTCTTTTCCGATGTCATCTTCTTTTTCTTTTTGTAGTGGTCCCGAAAGTGTTTCCATCGTTTTTGGATGTCTGCAACTGAACTAAATATTTAAAATCTGAAGTTAAATAATATTTCAAAATAATAGTTATGTAATCGAATAAATAATGAAAAGCACACGTTGGGGCAAAAAAGTATATGGTCATATGCTTGGATGCATTTTATATGCAGATCACAATAGTTACAAGGATCATCTCGTGCACTTTCTAAGTGATCATTGTGCCCCAACTTACTGATGTAGTTAGGAAGATCCTGAATCATATTGAACACCAAGGTATCCAAGATCCTTAAGTAGAGTTTTTAAAAAAGGTAAAATATAAAAAAAAAATCATAGAGGCAATATTCATAATATTAATTTTTTCATTTCATTTTTCATTTTTTCACATGAGAATATCAATAAATTGATTGTGTTGGCAACATTATAATTATATTTTATCTGTGGCTTTACTTTGTAATTCGATAATGATAAATAACATTAGTCAGCGTGAAGCTGATTTACTTAACATTAGACCAAAACGTTGCAGTTTTATCACTGCGTCAAGTGTCTTAATAAGTTTAACAAAACGTTCATGAGAGAAAGGAGAGAAGAGAGGTCTCTCTACTCTCTTCAAAGACCATTACGATCTCTTAACTTTAAGCCCCAAAAATATATAAAACATAGCTTACTAGGAATATCCATAGCAGTACTTATTTCTTTCCATTCTTCATGTTTTGCTATTAAATTGCGATGTTGAGGATGACTACTGTCATATATCACAGGTTTGCCTCTCACTAATTTTATTAGCATTTTATCCTTTTCTTTGTCAAATAAACTCATCTTTTTAATCTAAATCACGCTTTGTTACAAAATATTTTCCATGAAAACATAATATCAGTCTGTTAAGTTACTTTAGAGTTAGAATCTCAATTTTATATTTTATACTTAATAGTAAACGTTGAGTTTTAAGTAAACGTTGCACGCCGCGCGCGACGTGGAACCGCGAGTGGCGTGCGCCTGCGCATGACTCACGAGCACGAGGATCATATACATTGATGGTATTATTTAATATTAGGTTTATACGCTGTTTTCATTATTATTACAATTAGGTGCAAACTTATTATTACCTCGCAACAAGTGATTGTTATCACTATAAATTACAAATACAGTATAGTGTCAGGACACTCCGCCCCTCACGTTTTTAGTGACAGAATAACTTTTTTTTATCACATCTCGGTCAGCATTGCCCCCACAGTTATTGCCAATCAGACACTGCCCCACTGCGCCATGATGGCCTCAATCAACGTGATAGCTTCTTATCAATAATATATAATATTAGATAAGGGGTTCTTACTATATCTATATAAGTGTATACCTATGAATATAAATATATCATATTAATAATAGTAAAATAAGTCATAGTTTTGTTTCATTTATTTTTCTTTGAAACACGAGCTTCCTTTATCGTTTCTAATGTACTCTATATGGTAAGTAAAGTATTTATGATTGCAATTATATTTTTGTTTTTCCATGACTTTCTAATTACATAAAAATAATTATGAAACACAAAAACAACTTACTGTAAAAAATGTCATTCTTTACTTATCACCATTACAAAAATGTTGTACGTTGCTTATTATTTATGGGTCCCCAACGGTAGAAAATTCGCAGTGGGAAGGAACCTACTACCTTATAGGTACCCACATTTTATGCCTGATTCTACTCGGCAATGAAAATATGTTCAGTTTGTGTGTATGTGAGAAGTAGATAAAAACTACTTTTGTCTATTTCAATTTCATACGCAAAATTAAATATTTATTTTTGTCCTCTTGACTGTGTTTGTTTTTGTCCTCTTGACGGTGACTATAACTTGTATAAAAACATCTCAATTTATTTTTAGTACCTATAAGTAGGTTATTAAATAATTAATGACAAGTTCCCCATCTTGCGCTGTAATGAATGGTACTTGGAAAGGTCGAATTTGAAGTCGTGCTTAGGATTCTTTGGGTCGTCATTGTCATACCACTCTTTTAATTTTTTCACCGTATCCTCCACAATAAGGTAGACATTTTCTTTGGCTGTTGCTATGTGGTCATCGGGGAAGGTCGACACCAAGTCTGCCATAGCGGAGAAGAAACTGTGTATATGAGTGTTATCGTTCTTCCTGATGGGCGGAGAGTTTCTGCGTTTCCGTCTCACAATTCTCTTTTTATTTTTTACAAAATATTCTTTTACGGCCTCTGCGAATTTCTGGTTTTTTCTCATAATACTGTCTTTTGAAAATGATCTTGCAGTGTGGGTGGTAGCTTGCCTTGCCTTTTCCACTTGTTGTGGGATAATCTTTCCTACCTCACTGAGCATCGATATCGGATTATTCAAACTGATTTCTGCCAAACTCGATCTCCTGTATGGTCCTATTTCATCCAGCGACGAGGACTCGCAGTCTGTGCCACTTCTTCCAAAATCCATGTTGGCACGTTCGGCCGCACGTTGTCCTTTTGTTTTCCTTGTTCTATGCACTGGTAGGTCATCGCTGATGTCGTCAAAGATGTTTAAGTCTACGTTGGAGAGGGAACCTTCCGTGTCATTCAGACATTCCTCAATAGCACTCTCCTCAGCATGAGACAGTGGTGTCTCGTCGCCGTCGTTGTCAGAACAACCACTCACGTCGCTACCTGTCACATCGCTATCTTTTGTATTTTGCCACTGCACTTTATTTTCCATTTTCTGTAATTCGAGGATAAGAGCATCGAGTTTGGCCGACGCTGTCTGGTCGACGCTGTCTCGGTCCATTTTGTATGTATGTTAAGTGTCTTATATTATAACTGAAACAAGAAACTTGATTTATATCAATAAGTTAATTTAGTCCCCACATAAGTTATAGAGTAGATAAAAAAATGTCTTGAATTTTATTCCTCTCCAACAACAACAACTCAAAGCAAACGTAAAACATTTTAAATTATAAATATTTCATGACTCAGTGAGCTCAACAAATTGACGAATTATAAAATACATCAATTGTATTAATACTTGAAATGCAATACATACTGGAATTTCCAGACGTAATATATGCGAACTGTGTGACATCGTTATCCTCGCAATAAGCACAACGGACGTGCGCGTGCGCAGCGCCGATACGATTGTTACTGAAGCTCCACTTACAAATCGTTGCTATCTTTAGCCGTTCATGGGTAATAATGAGTTCCGACAAACTATGGAGGCATTGTTGAGTGGCGAAACTCAACGCCGCGCTTTGCCACGACATCAGAGCTAAGATATGGAAATATAAATTTGAATAAATATTTAATTACTCTATTGGGATCGAACCCATAACCTGTCTGATTGGCGGGGCCAGTCGTCACGCCGCCTAATGGCGGGAAAGTGGGGAACAGAGTGTCCTAACACTAGATTCCCTCTGCCTACTCTGCTGTGTGCGAGATACAGCGTGAAGGTGATTTTAAATAATAAGTTATAATATCTTTGAGTTTTCTGAGAATGGAATCTTTTACTTTTGTCATATGGTCTATTAATAAAAAAAAATATTTGTTTTTCTTATTTGTGCACTATTTATTCATTTAACAAGAAAGTAAGATCATATTTTGAACTGAATAAATAAGCACACGACTTATCATGATGGCCCAAAAAGACCGTAACAAAGCAATCATATGCTCCACCATAGCAATAGGTATTATCCTCATCCTAGTACCAAGTCCGTCACTCCCTATGGCACTATAGTTTTTTATTTTATTATATTTTACATTTTATTATTCAAATTCAAAATATTCTTTATGCAAATAGACTATTATGAGGGCTTTGGAATCGTCGAATGCACATATAAAAAAAAATTCCGTCGTCGGGTTGGAAGGCCGTTCTGGACAGAGGAACGGGCAGGAAACTCAACAGATGCTCTTTTCAATGTCAATGGTATAATTTGACATTATATATGTTTTCGAACAAACATAATATATACAAATTACAAAGCAACTGTTATAATGCCTGCATCTTTGAAAACAACTCGCAAAGAATCTCGAGCTCTTAGGTTATAAATAGGTCTCACAGCTCTTTTTTGGAGAATGAATAATTAATTTATATCTGAAGCATTTCCCCATAGCATTTCATAAGATAAAATACTATGAACATAATATAGTCCAAGCCGAGTTTATCCGCAAGCGCTTCCAGGTGAGCGTTCCACTTAAGTTTTAAAAACTTATCGAGATATACAGGGTGGAATTGTCAGCACCACTTTAAATGAAACCACAGTTTTAACTACTCTATAAAAGCCTAATATAATTCGGAAAAAAAATAATTCCCAAAAATAAAAAAGTTATTTTTTCAAACAAAATAAATAATAAAATTATCGTTTTAAAATAAAACGCCATTTGTAAAGTATAACATAGGCACGCACACACTTACCTGTCAAATCCGAAACGTCGCACACGTATGTGTGCGTCACACGAAATACAGGTATGGATAAAAATCGTGAAATGAAAAAAAATCCTACGTCCAAACTGTTGAGGTACCTTGATTAATTTCTTAGGTGTGGGTTTGAAATATATTACCCTATATGCAGTTTCAATAAAAGAAGCGCTGCCTCTTCCACCCTGTATATGTATATATAATAAGGAATACAAAACCAACAAAAAAAATGTTAAACATATATTTATTTAAGTACAAACGTATCGTAATTATATTACCTACCTATATCACATGGTAATACTGGAACTAATTTTATTCAACATAGTTATATAAAAATATAATTTTATTACCATTTTATTGAAGTTAATGTAACAAAACACAATACATTTTATTTTAATAACATTTACATAAGAATATATATTATGCCTATATTTATATTTTTTTCTTCTTTTAGCTTCACTCTGTGTCTGGCACAAGGCATCGTAAACAAATGGATCCTGGGAACGTATTGTTTACACACTCCGTGCCTCATTATGCCACTTCCGTTCTCCATTTTGCGACAAATTCATGAGGCGTCACTTATTGAGAAGCGGAACTCAACGCCACGGTTTGCCTCATTACTAGTGTGAAGAAAATGAAAATAGTAAACATTTCATTTCTCCGCGCGGGAATCAAACCCACAATCTCCGCGTATACAATTTTCTTACTATATATTTTTTCTTGTGCGTATATTTTAAAATTAAAATAGGGAGGTATAATTATATTTTTAACACTGACAACGTTTATAAAAATACATCTATTCATATATTTAACAAGATAATAAATGAGACATTTGTTTTTAAGATAGCACCTTTTAAGTATTTTGGCTATAAAGAGAAATTTTAAAGTTAGAAAATAAGTTAGACTGTCAATACTGACGGTGATTTTAAATGAAGTAAGGAAAAAAATAATTTGTATATGGTTTAAATGTAAAAATTAACTAAAATATCAAAATAATAATTTAATGCTTATTTACAATTATTACAAAATATACAAATATATATATAATTTAAATGTTTCTACTCTTTAAAAGGTTCATTTATGTTGTATTGTCTTTAAATATAAATAAAAATACTATTATTATTAATTTTTAAAAAATCACGAACAGGAATCAAACTGGTAACTGACCACATGCTTCTATCTTTTTTAAATAATAATATAATTCTTTTGTTAAGCATAAAAATACATGATTCCTAAAATACTCGTATAAATTAAAGAAGACGCTTAAAAAAGTAGCTTATTCTTACATTGTATATAAAATAATTAATATTGAAAGATTTGAACTCAAAACTCTTAGATGTTGCGATCCTAGCAATTGGATTATACGTTCTTATTCTATCCTATCATCTCCCATACAAATATGTTTCCGAATTATTTTTTACATTAATTATTTAATAATGTTGATATCCTAATAAAGATGGAACGGGACGGTCTTTATAAAAAATCATATAATCTTAAAAATAAGAAATAGGTAAGTACATTATTTTAAATTATATATATTTACAATATGAATATTTTTATAATTTATTAAATATTAATAGTTATAATTAGATATGTAATATATAATAATACATCATTTGTTTTCCACTCTCCGTCTACATACAACTCTAAACAAAAAAAAGTGAACTTATCACTGTTTTTTGAGCAACAATGACGTAATCATGACGTATTTTTAGATCCGTGTTGATTATTTAAGAGTTCTTCTTTGCTTCTAGTTTCTTGTAACTCTGTAAAACAAAACAAAAATATAATTTACATTAATTATAATTTTCATTTTCATTTATTTTTACAAGTCAGTGTGTGTAAAGTGTGACTGTAAAACCGACTGGTTGTGGGTTTGATCCCCACTTGAGGAAATGAAATATTTATTTAACTTTATATTCCCATTTCATCGCTCTGGTGTCGAGGCAAAGTGCGGCGTTGAGCGCTGCCACTCAACAAGCAATGCCTTCAATTCGGCAATAAGTGAGGAATGGAGGGCGTCGATTAAAAAGCTTAGTACGTTAATAAGGTTCTGTACTTCTTTATATAAATCTAGCACATTTATATTGTGTTATAATTCATACTTCCTCGTCCATACAATTTTCGTAAAAACTATATTACGAGAGTATACAGACCTCTTCCGCCATTGAATATAGGAGTGCAGCAGTTTCAACCCCAGTCTGTTCCACTAAGGATTTGAACACGCTTCCCTCGTTTGTCGATCTGTGAAAGAATAATATTTAGCGTAGGCAGAGGAAACCGTTACCCATTTATTTCTATGTAAAATTATACTCCGTACATAAAATTTGGTTGGGATAAAATGGAAAATACCATATACTATATAATAAAAAGACAAAAATACACTCACCCATTAGAACAAGTTCGTTCTCTGTGACAAGTCTCTTGGAATGTTTTGGAATGCTGTAAACAACAAATCTATTAAATTTATGATAAAATGTAATTGAAAGAAATTAAAATAAATAAATATAATCAATATTTTAATTTAAAAAATATCAGAAAATAAAGAAAAAAGATAATTTTGATATAAATCGGAAAAGGTAATAGATTGTTTATTTCTGTTTATATTATAACGCTTTATCCCGCATACAGCGTGGTAGACTCTATTCTTATCCAAACTAGAGTAATTGCGCATTGCGTAGCAAAACTCACGCCTCTAACATAACAAAATATTTTTTTTGTAAGTGGGCATCGAATCCACAATTACCTTTAGAGTCAGACACTGACCCACTCCAACAGAATAACGTAATGTGGATACGTATATATTATAACGTTCTATAATAACATAATATAACCTTTGTTGGTACCTCGGTTTCATTAATAGTGTTCTGTCTCTCCTTGGTTTGTTCTCCTGAGGGAGTCATCAATAGCTCGTAGGGGTGCCCAGTTTCTACCACATGACCCCTGTAATGGAATGAAGAAAAAAATAATGATACTCCCAGTATTCCTGATAGACAAAGTTCACGAAGTTACTTAATACTAGGAACGTACTTTTTAGACCTTAGTAGCCTAAGCATTGCAAGAATTTCGAAACATTGCGAGATGAGTGGTGTAATCTCAAGACGCGCCCTGTTTGACCAGAGCGGAGGAATGAAAACTATTTAAATATATTTCTCTTTTTTTTTGTGGAAAAGGCAAAACAAGCTCGCGTACAGGTCAGTTGATGGTAGAATCTAACACCTATAGCTGTTTCGACTCTCCGTCCCCCACTTTTACCCGAATTTTCGAGACATTGCGTATAGAGTGGTGGGACTCAACGTCACACTTTGTCTTCTTATTTGAATATTTTAAATCACTTCCTGTAGTGAAACAAACCCACAACTGTTGCGTTTATAGTCGTACAACTACTGGTACTGTTTTAATTGCGTCGATTTACAAACTTGATTTTCTCTACGTTTCAAGGGAACATAGATATTTGATATTGATTTCAACTTGATACCTCCACGCAATCTCGAGATAAATGGTCCCGACAGACGGACAACAAAGTAATCCTACAAGGGTTCCGTTTATTCCTTTTGAGGTATAGAACCCAAAAACGAAATCTACACTCACTTATCCATGACGATGACACGGTCGTAGTCCATGACGGTGTTGAGTCTGTGCGCGATCGTCAGTACTGTGGACGCAGCGAACTTCGTGCGGATCGTGTTTTGGATGTGTTTGTCAGTCCTGCAAAGAGAAAAAAAAGGTGATATATAATGATAAAGTTAGCGGAATCTCTAGTGTATGGGCATATATTGTAACTATCAGGTGGAAGCTGGTTTTTTTTGTTAAAAATTGGAATTACAGCCTAATAAAGTACTATGCAATATTTACCAAATTAGTTCAACAACAATCATCCACTCAATCGTCAAATAGCTGATACTCACTCAGTATCAACATTAGCAGTGGCCTCGTCTAACACAAGCACAGCTCGTCTTGCTAACACGGCGCGAGCAAGACACAATAGCTGGCGCTGACCGCTCGAGAAGTTACCACCACCGTCACCTACTTTTGATTGGAGACCTGCTGGCAGCTGTTGGACTAGGTCCTGAAGTTCCACCTGGAAAGAATAAAGGTCTGATTAAAAATATTTGTTACTGCGAATATGTGTGCTTTCTGTATCATGCAGGATGGGTAGAGAGAGGGATACGACAGCGTCAATTTGGATAATTGTTGCTTACAACAAAACAAACAACAAGATGAAATATCTTTAAAACTGGAAGGAAAGACGACAAGTGTTTTGATAACAAAGATAGAACTGCCTCATCCCGTACTGACCTCCTGCAGGGCGGCGTATATCTGCGCGTCAGTGTGGGCCTGTTCGGGGTCCAGGTTGTCGCGCAGTGAGGCCGCGAAGAGCGCGGGGCGCTGAGGCAGCGCGCAGAGACGCGCGCGCCAGCGCCGCAGGCCGGCCTGCACAGGGGACACGCCGTCCACTGTTATACGGCCGGAGGTTTGACTTAACCTGAAATATGAATATTTTTTAAGCATAAAAATATATTATACGTTATATCAGAGACGTGCACGTCTACTCCGCTGTACGTAGAGAGTTTATCAGAGCGGCTTAATACAGGCTGTAAGTCCGTGTTTATTTAATTTAATGTGAGATACTGTCTTGGCTCACGTCCATAACCAAACGCCATGGTTGATGATCTATGCCGTTGACATAGCACTCATTGATGAAATCGTGTATCGAGTAGGTACATGGATTGTGAGTGCCTCTCGAGCACTTTTATATAGGCCCTGAACAACAAAATATTAAAGGAAAAAATATTAAGAGAAATTGGCTATAATTTATTGTAATTATAATATTCTTATACTACATAGTTACCTAAATAAGGCAGCAATTAAAGAACTCTTCCCTGCTCCGGTCCTCCCCACGACCGCTACTTTCTCTCCGGGACTGATGGAGAAACTCACTCCTTGTATAGCGTAAACACTCTCATCCTTATTGTCCGAATCTAATTGATCATCTTTGGGCGGTTTCTCGTATTCCAGAGAAACATTTTCGAACACTATTTTACCTGTAAGTAAAGTTGTGTTGTTGTTAATAATTAAAAAGCTGTGGTAAAAGAAAGTGATGTGTCACAACGCGTTTCGAGCTTAATAAAATAAATAAATACACTATTAACTTCTACGTATATGCTTTACCAAACTTACTTAGTTAATACTTTAGTGATATGTTTTAGACAGCTACGACGGCTTAAAATATTTTAAAAAATACCTTCGCTCGGCCATTTCTCAAAATCAAGGGTCGGGTGTTCGATTCTCAATGCTTTCATATCTGGGTCCACTGGCTTCTCTGAAGGTAGATTGGTGTACTCCAATATTCTTTCTACCTACAACATGAAAATATTATTAATTAATAAAAATAATATAATTTAATGACAATATTGCGTAGGGCCAATCGTAACGCAGGGATAGTAGAGGACGTTACGTATACGTTTCGACAATTCGGTCGAAAGTGAAGAACGTAAGTGTCTAAATGGGGACGGAGTGTCCTAACACTAACTTTCCGGTTTCCCTCTACCTATCCCACAGTATGCACTTATTAATATAACGGTAGATCATAAACAAAGCAATATAACTTTAGATTATAAGAAAACTTACAGATGTCATTTGATTTTCCATTTTCGCCGTTTGTCGTATACCAAATTGGCACATACCGACTAAACTGATCACTTGTGTTATAGCTAGACCCACGTTACCGCCCATTAAATCTAAAAATTAAATACACAAAAAAAGTATTTTTAAGTCATGTATCTATCTATATACATTTAGTCAATGTTAGAAGTAAAATAGAAAAAATGACAAATTCAATAATTAATAAAATTTAGGGGTCTTTGGGGTCAAAATTAGTAAATACAATAATTAACAAACATTAGGGGCCACTTTAGGGCTCTTTAGGGTCTTAAGGACAAAAATGAACTTCATGCTGCTCCTGTATATAGCAGGATAGATAGAAGGAAAGAACCTAGTGTTTAGATACTCCCTTCTCATACTTTCGTCCTACTTTTTGCCAAATTCTTAGGACATTTTGCGTTCTCACCTTCTCCACCCAAAAAGAAGAAGCTAAAAGTGACAATTCCAAGGTAAATAGAGCACACCATGTCTATCCAGAAACCAAATGCTCTATTCGTATACAGAACCAGCGCCCACGATGACGTATATAGGTCTTGGAGTTTGTCATACTCCTGGGCAACAGTGCGCTGTTGTTTTTGTGTTGATCTGATCGTTGATAGCCCTGATACTGTTGCTGCTGCGTGGCTTAGACTTTGACTCTGGGCTGGAAAATTATTAATAAGTATATGAATTTATTATTATTATTTAAGGACTAGAGTCAAATATATCTTTAAGGAATATAATTTAAAAAAAGAAATCACGCTGAACTTCATACTTGATAACTGAACGAGATAGTTTTTCTCTAAATGACGAAGGAACATAGTGTTCTCTTGAACCCCCACTTACCTATAGCTGAAATTCTCTTCAACTCCCGACTGGTGCACAAGAACAAGGATCTCAGGAAATAAAAGAGGAACACCAATGCGCCGGTGGGCACTAACAACCACCAGTTCACGAGACACACTATTACTAATACTGATAATACTTCTAGGAAAAACTGTAAAAAATATAGTTACGTTAACTTTTCAGCTTGTATCTACTCATTTTTTTATTGTTCTCATTACTATTTTAATTCAGCCAAAAAAGATTTAAGTGCTTTGTTTCCATATTAATATATTATATTTAATATTCTTTTCAAAGAAAGTAATTATTTTATTTTGATTGTTTCATAAACATAACATTTTTTAACTTTTTTATAAGAATAAAAAAATATTTATATCAAAATAAGGCCGCCGTGGCGTGCCAATAGGCACAGCGTGTGACTGTAAACACGACGGTCGTAAGTTCAATTCCCACTCGGAGGAATTCTAAAAAAAATACACTCACCCCTAAACAATCAACAAATAGAGCTGGTAACAACGTATCCACTTGTCCCATGTCCGTAGAGAATCTGTTCATTATACGACCCGAGGGGTTGTGGTGGAAGAACCACATGGGGGCGTTTGTTACACCTCTGTTGATAGAAAAAATAATTAAAATAATTTTAACAAAAGAAATAAATCTTATTTAGAATTTTCATTACCTTGGTCTAGTAACAGCTGTGGCGTTGAGATCTGCAACTCAACATGCAATGTCGTAGAAATAAAACTCAGTGCACTCCACTCTGGAGAATGAAATATTTAATATTTTCATTTCCTGGTTCTGGGTTACAAGAAAAGTGGGGAACGCAAATATCGTAATGGAGAACGGAGTTAGCATTAAGTTTCCAGGTTCCCTCTAACCCTGGTATGTGTGCGTTAGTAAAGGTAACGTAAAAAAATGCTTTAAATTTAATATTTATTTGTTTATTGCTAGAACAATAGAGACTAAAAATGTATAAACAACTTACCTAAACATAGTATCGTGAAGAACAATAGACGCTTTGATACAAGTGTTGTAGAACACCAACAGCTTATTCCAAGTAAAGAATATACACACGAGTATGAGACCGGCGTAGATGTACACGCACTGCTCTCGAGACAAGTGGAAATGATTTATTGGAATGTCTTCAAAATTAACTGGAAAACCATTTGAAATTTCAAAATAGTTTAAAAAATAAGTCATAATAGATAGACATGTATGGAACAAAATTTATGACTTTAAATCCTTTTAGATAAGGATTCCTAATGGGAACAGTCTTAGACCCGTGGTTCCCTCTGCCTACCCTGCTATAGGGTCATGAAGCTATAAAAAAAAACAAAAAAAGTCTAAAGTGAACAACAGAATAATATAATAATACCAATCCTCTAAATTCTTCCTTGTTTTATGTATTAAAATATAAAATTCTTACCAATGGTTGTATCATTTGTCGATATATTTCTGCTAGCTATAATTTGTGCACTGTTTGCTTCTTCCATGTTTACCCTGAAAATTATAATAAGCAAAATCAAATATATATTTAATATTTGAAGCATTTTATTAAATTATATAAAATTAGTCAAGTACAGGCCGATTTAGGAATAAATGAGTTATGTTTAATGTTACACACATATATCTTATTTATTCTAAATTAAACCTATATCAATCTTTGACAGATACAAGTGATATTATTTTTTTAGCTTTACGCTGCATCCCGCACATTGCACATGGTAGGCACCGGGAACCTGGGAACTTAGTGTTAAAACACTGTTTCCATTGTCTTGCACTTTGCCCTAAATTCGGGATGTTGAATGCTGGTGATGGTCATTGCGTCTTCAATGGCGGAACTCAACTCCGCGCTTTACCTAGTAACCAGAGCGAGGAAGTGAAAATATTAAATATTTCAATTCCTCGAGTGGGAATCGAATTCACAACCTGTTGCGTATACAGTCACACGCTTGTCTTAGCATAAGTTGTAAGTTAAAAATATTTACAATATATATATGTTCGTCTAAAAATATTATAACTTACCAATCTTTCAACCAAATATCAGTAGATGAATAAAATATTTGGGTCATTATGAACAAAAAACTAAGAAAAAACATAGTCAGAGATCCGCCTCCACTCTTTATATACTTCATGTATACTCTAAATTCTACTGAACCCTTTTGTTGCTTTTCACCTTTAAAAAAATGTTAAAAGTAATACATATATTACCTAGTTGTAATTGTTGTTGTAAATGTAATTTTGATGAAAAAAAATAAAAAAGCTACTTTTACGCTTTTTACTCCATAGCAGGGTGGTCGGAAAGAACCTAGTGCCAAAGTACTCCATTTATCATTGCCACCCGAATTGGAGACATTACTGATGCTTAGCAGAAGTTACCGTTTGAAATGCCGGGACGGAAAAATGTTAATAAATAATTACTCCGCATGGTACCATTGCCCCACTACGCAACGATTAACCTTATTATAAGAAAAAGACAGAGAAGTTGATTCTGAATTGAATTCTGTATATTAAATATTAATAACATATAATTTCTTATATAAAATAAAATTACCTTCAAATTTAGGATTTGGTTTCTTTTCCAAATCTACGTCCAATGATTGTTGAGAACCTTCTGTTAGTGACTTTTTGGTTAATATTTTTTCACCATGTTCCTAGTTTTAAAAGAAAAATTGTAAGAACAAATATTTAACTAATTATTTTGTACTACGTTGTCTAATAAATTAATTACCTAGATAGCGTTAAGGTACAATTTCAATTCGAGTTTGAAAGTTAATATTTAAAGTTACTATTCCCGTTTAGTTCCACATATTCCTCTTTTTTTAGAAATAACATACCATATTCTCCAGAGAAGCTGCTTCCGTCTCCATTTCTTCTTCAACTTTTTCTCTCATTTCTATCAACTTCTCGAACTCAGGTACGCTATCCTTTAGTTCATCGTACGTTCCTTGAGCTACTATCTAACAAAAAATTATAATATAAATAAACAAGGTAGGTAAATAAATTAATAAGCGAATTTGTCTAATTTATATACAAGAATTGTGGAATTTATGTGAGTACAACATTCCACTTTAAGATATTATATTCAAATTCGAAACATTCGTGCAAGTGCAAGTGCATAGAACTTTGCAAGTGAATAGAAAAAAAGTTACCTTGCCAGATCTCATAACGCACACGTTATCAGCGTGCTGCGCGTATTGCACGTGATGGGTCACTAACACGACGGCTTTATCACGCAGAAACCCTCTTATGCACTCTGCGTATATAGCCTGTGCTACCTACATACATAAATATTGACAAATTAGTATACATATATTTGTTTATCTATTATAATGTGCTTTTATTCTCGTATGTATCCTTCTTTCTATTTCTCATATGTATATATACTTTATTAACTTATACAGGGTCTAAGTTCGATCAACAGACAGAGCACCCCTGCAGGATCGAACCTCGGCTGCCGTCATTTTTTTTTATATTGAATAGGCTCGCGTTTGACCGCATCAAGTCTGGTGAGCGTTGATGCGGTGTCTGGTGAACGGTGTGGCACGAATTGCAGCCGTCGAATGGACTGGGGTGGTGTATGGGTAGTTGTTGGCCCCCATTCCCGATGTATGTTGCCTAACATACATATTATGTTATTGTAACACATGTTATTCCTTACTTTAGCATCGACCGCCGCCAAGGGGTCATCTAGCAAGTACACGTCCGCGTGTCTGTACACGCAGCGCGCCAGCGACACCCGCGCGCGTTGACCGCCAGAGAGGGAAGCACCTGGAAATTGTTGAATTTTATATGTTAGAAAATAAAGTAAAGTAAATAATGACTAAAGGGGAAGATATTGACTGATATGATATACTCGTTCATGGGAGTGTGTGGACTGCAAACGCGATGGTTGATAGTTCGTT
Organism: Heliconius melpomene melpomene; assembly: GCA_000313835.2. Classification (NCBI taxonomy): domain Eukaryota; kingdom Metazoa; phylum Arthropoda; class Insecta; order Lepidoptera; family Nymphalidae; genus Heliconius; species Heliconius melpomene. The sequence continues at coordinate 58,071 of HE671430.1, read as the reverse complement.
CACAATTCGGGGATTATAATTAAATTATTTTTAAGCAGTTTTACTATCAATATAATATCCCCCAATCGTGAATCAACTCCACTACTACTAAACTCACCTCTCTCCCCCACTATAGTCTTATCACCGTGTGGCAAGATGTCCAAGTCACTACGTAACTGACAGCATTTGATCACTTGTTTGTATCTCTGTAAATCCATAGGTTGTCCGAATAGGATGTTCTGTCTTACCTAATCAAAGAAAAATACATAAAAATATCATTATTCGAGAAAGTAACAAAAAAAATCAATGAAAATATATTCTAAATTCGCTGTATGAGATACAGAAATATATAGTCTTACCGAGGCCTCAAATAGCCATGGGTCTTGCGCAGCGTACGACAACACTCCGTCGACGGAGAGATGGCCGCTGCTGGCGGAGACCTCTCTCAACATTGCGAGTAAAAGTGTGGTCTTGCCCGAGCCTACTGAACCCACTACAGTCGTTAGAGTTTCTGGTTTTATCTAAAGAAATATGAATAACGATATTAACATGTATTTATTAGCTTCACCTGTATATATATATATATATACCTATCTACAGTACGGTCAATGAGTCGTGGCTGCACTGAACAAGAGATGGTTGCGCCGATTTGATTTTAAGATTTTTTTCTTTTGGTTCTTTTCTTCCCAAAAAAATTGGAAGCTCTAACTTCAAGGCGTCCACGACATATCGACCGTACTGTATTATTGAAAGAAAATATTGCAACGCTACTTTGACCCTTTATTTATATTTTATCAAGCGGAAGGAACCTAGTTTTGTGTCACTCCTTTACTTCCAGTCCAATGTATTTAGTGTCGCGCTACTCAACCCCACGAATTATGTTACTATAGCTTGAAAACTTACAGACTTACATTTAAATTAATATCACTAAGTGAAGGTATTCCTATATCTTCTTCAGTTTCAGCTTTCCAATGCGCTGTGTAATCCTTGAAGCTAACTAATACTGACGGTCTCTGTGGTTCCAGGTTCGATCCCGATTTGATGTACGCTTGACTGGAATAAAGCTTGAGCTTTAACGGAAATTGAATATTTGTTTGAAAATTCTCAAAGAAAAATTAATTTTAATTCTTGATTATTATGTATTATCTTTTGAGAGAAAAGACCCTCAGTTAGATATTTTTTTTATGTAGCAGGGTATCCAGAGGAAACCTGGGAACCTTTAATTTAATTTAAGTTAATTTTACTTCATGGAGTGACAATCGACCCGACAATCTGTGGCGTTTACAGTCGCACTTGTATTTGTACCCTGCACCACGATTGGCCTCAAATGAAATAGAAAATTATTTAGTTAAATGTAATCCAAAAATTATTTTGGACTTACCCATTACCCACTTTCTCCATAAGACTAATTTCATTACTTTCATCAATCTTAACCAAATCGACGCCATCTTGGTTATCAACTTCCGGCAACAAAAGAAACTCTTGCATCCTCTTAACACTCACATACGCTTCCAGAGAATAAGTTATAGCTTGGGGTAAAACATCTATCATGGCGTTTTTCAAAATATTATAATATGAGAAAATGACGAACACTTTCGCCGCAGTTAAATCATTTTTAAATGAAATAAATGATATAATACTAATAAATATGGCGACTTTAGTGTTAAGTTTGCTGCATGATATCATGACGGCTCGGAGCCACGACATTTTTTTTATTACGTTCATTTCTTTCCTGGAATGTAAAAGATTCAGTGTTACCATTATAAGAAAACCTTGTAAAATAAAGTAATGGCAGTACTGGCACTAGGACATAGTTTGAGTTGTTGAGTTCCGCCAATCAAAACGCCATGCCTCTAGAATTAGGCGGAAAGTGGGGAACGGAAGTGTCATAATGGCAACGGAGTGTGTTAACTCTACATTTCTCCCAATCTATCTCTGCATTGCCCACTATATGCGGGTTATAACGTGAAGTTATAACAAGAAGTACCCCATACCGTCTCGCATGTCCAATAATTCCGGCGAAGGCTTTCTCCCACGCGTACATTTTGATAGCCTCTATACTTTGTATCACTTCGTTCATCAATCTCATACGATTGTCTGTCCTTATTGTCGTTTTGTGACGTAGCCTAGATGAGATTTTACTTAGGTAACCTAAAAAATTATATATTAGGTAATGTAAGTACTAACTTTTTATAAGTTCTTGTTTCCTGTAATTTCTGTGAATTTTTGTAAATGTATATGTAATTTTTTCCTTATATATTCACGCCATATCCCGCACATAGCAGGGCAGGTAGACGGAAGAGTGGCGGAACTCTACCCAATTAGCCTCGTTCGCAGAGCGAGGAAATGATAATATTTAATATTTAATTTCCTCGTGTGGGAATCGAACTTACAACCTGTAGATTTTACATGCAAGTCTCAAGTAGGTACATATAGTTGTATTTGAAGATGTCGAGTCGTAATGGCGTAATCATGTTTGTTTTGGGTTCGACCCAAACCCAGAGTGTAGTGAATTATTGTATGTAAAAAAACGGCTTTGACCTTTGTTTCATCTCGAATTAAAAAGGAAAGCAAAGAAAGAAATATGTGAGCACTACGTTCTCTCCGCAAACCATGCGCTATATGATATATAAAATGAACCCCAAAAACGTTGTCAAAATCCAAAAAAAATAACCTTGTAATGGTATAAAGAGCAACAAGAACGCTACTCCTATCAGAGTGGCCACGCCTATATGCAAGTACATAACGTACACGACGACGAGGCTCTCCAGCGGCGCCTTCACGAGGTCAACGAGGAAGAGGCTGGCCATGTCAAACCTCTGCGCGTCCGTCGTCATCAGGTTGAGGACGTGCCCCGCGAGACCCGCTGACGCCTTGCCGCCGGCTGTCAGGTCTAGGCGTAGTAGCTGAGAAATTACAAAAAAATATATATTTATAGATTTTTTTCTGACATTCTTTATATGCAAAATGTTTTATAAAAATGTATTAAAACGATACCAAAATGATGTAAAAATCGAGTAGTTATAGAGGGCAAGGTTTATAATTTTTTAAGCCCGTTTTCTACTGTCAAAGAGCAATGCTTAATAAGGAACGGAAACCTTTTTGTATTCTTTCTCATTAGAACAAAGTTGAAATTACAAGAGTACAAAAATGCATACTTGAATTTCCACCAACAAATATCGGTTCCCTTTACTCACTTATCAAAAGGAAAAATAACCGTAAAACTAAAAAAACAGTAGAGGCGAACACACATTGCGATACGACAATTCTAAGAAATGTGCGGGGTTGAGTTCCGCCACTCAGCTCGCAATGCTTTTAGTATTCCTCGGAAAACGGTAAACGGAGTGTCTTCACACTGAATTCCCTTAGCGTACTTTAATCTGTGCAGGATACAGCCTGAAGCTAAATATAATTTAAAAAAGCGATAATTTTTACCTTTCTATATATAAGAGAACAGCATGTAATTCTTATTTTTAACGCCATGTCCAGAATAAATAGCAACATTGGATGCATTATAATTGCATTTATTGCCATAAAGCTGAAATAAATATATAAATGTTAAGCAAGCATCGGTTATAGGTTCAATTTGTTTTTAATAAATATCACATTGATATTGATAGCATACTGATATTAGATGTTTCTTTCTTATTGGGCAATATGCAACATTAAGTTACGCGACTCTTGTCGAGGGTCTTTGTCAACGGGGCTGCCTATAAAGCGATGATTGTGTGTTCGACCCCCATTTGGCAAGATTATTTTCATTTCTCATCTCCCTTCTGGTAACATAATATTCTTGAGTTCCGTCAAAATATCTCTAAAATTACGAAATGAAATGATTTAACACTAGGTTCTCTCTGCCTACACTGCTTGATGCACAGAAGCAGATAATTCAAGCCTGAAAGAGAAAGAAAGACGACACGAGGGAAAGATAATGTATGGGGAATGAATGAGTAGTTTTTAGATAGGAAAACATTCCATAATATTCAACAATGAAGGTTGCTAGTATAACAAAAAAATCTGAAACTTAAAAAAAACTTACCCTACTAATCCTATTGCATATAAATAAGCTTCATACGTTTTTATACCAGTATGAGTCGGTGAAAAGTAATTTATCAATCCTTCAAGGCACACAGGGGATAGGTAACCTGAAACATATGTTTAAGTCATTTCTAAGCGGTTAGTCGTGGGTTTTGATTCCCAATATTTTTGACATTTTAAGGCATTCTTCCTCTCTTGCCAAATTATAATTTTAAGTAATTATCTTTGGGCAGCGGCGATTTGTAAAAGCTTCCTACAGAGATGCTAACAGCATAAATAAGTTGTAAGAAGCGTATAAGAATGTATGTAAGTATGGCTTAGTGGTTAGAGCGCTTGGACGGTTTCCATGAGGCTGACGACGCTGACGCTCAAATTGATATACGTTTTCTATATAAGTTATGACATATATATTGTATACTTACTTTATACCACAGTCGAATATAGTGTAAATTATTTTAAATATGAAAAATTTTAATCCATATATCCTTATTATAGCGTTTAAGAGCGACGGCCTTCCGCCCTTTTCTGGAACAAAACATTATTTTTTTTAATTTTCAAAAGTAAAAAATCTTTGCTCATACGTATGAAAACTACCTAGTTTTTTTAATTCCTCCCTCCATTTTTTGCCTAAAGCATCTCCACGCGGCGATGCTCTGTGTCCAGGAGAACATCTGTATAGAAAAAGAATAATAATAATTATAAGACAATATAATTGAACGTAAACTCATTAATTTTTACTAAGTGTAATTATCATTTTATACTATAAAATCCTAATTTTTTTTTTAAGTTGACGATGGACTTACTTATATATATCAGAGATCTGCAGTTGACGTTTTAGGCCTTGAGCAAAAATTTCATTTGTGTACCTGAAATAAAAAAAAAACATTACATTATTTTTTTATACATATAAGCGGAGAAAACGTAGTAACACATTTTCTCCTTCTTCTCCTTTCTTACATTTGGCACTTTGAACTTTTTAGCATCACATTGTATCCGCGTGAAGCGGGATATGGAACCTAGTGTTAAGAATTGTGTTTCCCCCCGCTTTCCACCAATTTTTGAGGCCTTAGTTTAGTTTCACTCTAGTAAGGCTATGTGCGGCGTTGAGTTCCACTAATCAACACGCGATATCTCTTATCCCTATATGACATCCAAAGGTATAGAACAGTGTCCAGGCATTAGGCTATCTAAGCAGGGTAAAACATGAATTTGAAAAAGAACTGTTTTACTTACCAATAAAATAACTTAGAAATGAAGTTAGCTCTTTCA
>HE671430.1:0-29728 GCA_000313835.2 Heliconius melpomene melpomene | reverse complement strand
TATATATAATTAATGCGAACTGAATTCCATATCAGAAAAATATAATAAAAGATCATTTATCAAAAATTAGTTATTTATCTTGATATTTTCTTATCTATGTACGTGTGTATATATTGCTTAAAATTCAGGAAATTAATTAAGTTAAAACAATAAGTTAACGCAAAGATATGATTGAATATCTATCTTTATCTTTTCAGGGCCAATTAAAATTGAATCGACGGTGGAAACTTGTGCGGAAATAGCGCAAATTCCGATAAATATATAATAAGTACATATGAACCTAAAGTTTCGAAGAATTAAGAAGTTTTTTCCAGAAACTTAAAATTATTATCTCTACTTTTATTATCTTTACTGGATTTAATCCCACGGAAATACCAATGGAATTTTATATTTTATTGTCTACGCAAACGAAGTTTCAGGAAGCCGCTACTAATTCAAAATTAACTAAAGGTAATAAATAGCTTCATCCCGACGCATGTATCGCGATAAAAGCGGTAGGCAGAGGGAACCTGGGATACTAATGCTTAGACACTCTGTTCGTATAAAGACATTTTCCATGGGATTCTGGAACGAGGAAATGAAGTGCTGCAAAATTGGCTGGTTGTGGGTTCGATCCCCACTCGAAGCTCGAAACTCTATTTATTAAAATGTATATTTTCATTTCTTCGCTCTGGGGTAAGCCAAGCATGGCGTTGACTTCCGCCACTCAACACGCAATGCCTCTAGAATTCAACGGAAAGTTAGGAACAGAGTGACTTAACACGAGGTTCCCTTTGCCTACACTGCTATATGCAGGATACAGCGTGAAGTTGACAAAAAGAATGAATTTCATTTCTCGAGTGGGGATCCAACCAACAATCATTGCGTCTAAGGGGGCGACTGCACTCTGGTGTCCCAGCGCCACGACAGCCTCATATATAAATAAACATAAATCCATTTATTATTAAAACTAAAACAACACTAACTTACCTTAACTTAAATAATATTATTAGTCCAAAACTGTATACAAAAGTTCACTAAAAAAAGCTTTTCACACACGTTAAGATTTAAAAATAAAATAGATCGTACCTACTACTTAATACTAAAATACTATAATATAATAATTATTTTTCTTAATTATTAATAGAATATTTTTCTTCTTATTTCGAGAATATATATTTATTTAAAATTCATGAGAATACAGTATCACGTTGAATACGATACGAGTACTGTCAACGGAACGGCTGCACCAGATATATATAATAAGGACTCTATATCTATATATCTTTAGATAAGCGAAATTACTGAGATTATTGATGTTTGATTTAACTTAGAGACGCTTGAACGAGGTTTCCTCTTCACGTTCTGCTAATTGCGGGATACAGCGTGAAGCTAAAAAAATATATTTCTCTGCTCATCATTCCTTCAAGTGAGGATCGAGCCCAAGATTGTACTATAGCCTATACTAAAATGCCTATAGTTTACTATATACGAGAATTTAAATTGGATGAAAAAATTGGTTCAAAACTACTTTCATGTAAAATGTTGCCAAGGCGAGGGAATGCTCTATCAACAGTTTTCAGATCAGAGTTCTTCAGAGTTCAGAGTTTTCAGATATTATGAAAAAGACCTAACTTCTCATTCTCTACCGGCCTCTCTATGGCCGTTTCACATGTTATGGGGGTTAAAAAATGGCCACTACCGGGATCCCACATACGTTACGCATTCTATATGCGGGTTAGGTTATATTGCGTGAAACTACGTTACAATACATTTTTTGCCTTTAAATATGCTATGGTTTTTTATTCATGTTTATTATTATTGATTAATTTATTACTATTTTATAGAATGGCACGTGATTGATGACACTAGGATCTCTCCGTCTACCCTCCTATATTCGGGATAAAGCGTAAACCTTTTTTTACTAGATTTATTTATATAAAAACAATTAATTAGTTAAATTTCCGTTCCAATGTTAGAAAGTAATTATATCTCAATGACATACTAACATAGTATGCAAATAACAATTGATAAAATTACATTAACATTATTACTAAATTATGCGCTAAATTAAAATAAAATATATTGATCGATTTTTTATTTACTTCAAGCCAACGGAACTAATTGTCGTCGTTAGTTATTCGGATAATCGAAAATCCGGATAATCGAATCGTATAACTGAGAGTCGGATAATCGAGTTTCTACTGTACTGTAAATGCGATAGTTATGGGTTCGACTCCCTATCGGGGTAATTTTTTTCATTTTCCCTCTCAGGCAAGACATGAAATATTTCTAAAGTGGACATATAATTGAGATGGGGTGGCATTTTCGATCATATTTAATTAGGTTCTATTTTTTTATACATAACTCGATCGACAGATCAATGATGGTGGCCCATATATACAAGTTATTTTGATTTGTAAAATATGCTAGTGCAAAGTTTCATCTAAGTCCGTTTAGTAGTTTTTGTGTGAAAGTTGTACTAACATTTATATTTATGACACGTATTTATATTATTTATTATATTTTCCCTACATATTTATAACTATGAAAAGGCCAGAAAAGGTCTTTAATTATAATAAATCTTCTAAAGGCAGGGGGCCACCTTGTGATATTTTTCGATGTGTGACGTCATTAAACACTAATGATGGCAATTAAGCCGACAGTTCGAGGAAAAACTGTCGCTAGAACAACAAGGTTATAAGTTTGATTTTCTGTGTCCTTAATGAAATTTTTCTTTCTATAACTTATTTTAGCATTAACGCTGTATTCCGCACTTAACAGGGTAGGAACCTGGGAACCTAGTGTTAAGACAAAATATTAAGTTCGTTGCCAATTAAGATACTACCATTCCCCACTTTCCACTGATGATTGCTGATTTTGAGGCGCGTGTTAAAGGCAGAAGGCTCCGAGTGGTAATCGAACCCACAACCGTCGCGCTTACAGTCGCACGCCTGTGCCCTGCATCTTCCTCAATAACTTACCCTTATATACTAGTGATAAGTCATTCCGTTTAGCAAAATAACTCAAATACTTTAAGATAGTGGTTGAAATAATATTTTTCCACAATTCCCAAAGAGCACTGTGACGTGTCGTCTGACACGTTGCAAGCGTCACCGTGACTTTTAGTTTTCAACGATATCGGGTTTGAATCTAATTATAAATTATTCCAATTCATAGTTATCAAGCACATTTTTGGATAGATAAATAATAATCAGCTTCACGCTATATCCTGCACACAGGAGGGTACGTGGAGGGAACGCGGATTCGCCCGATTAAATTTACTGTTATATTTTATCCAAACTATACAAAATCTATGCATAACTACAGTTCTCTATTTACTGTATAAGCTCTATTCATTTGAAGTCTTAACAAAATCCGTACAGTAGTTTATGCGTAAAAGTGGAACACACATCCATACTTATAAACATTCACGTTTATAATATTAGTTAGAAGTGATGCTTATGGAATAGATCCCCATTCGCAGAAAGAATTATTTTCATTTCCTCTCCCTATTAAGAAAAAGGCGTTGATTTACAATGTCTTAATTTGAGGCGAAAATTAAAGAACGGAGAGTCTAAACACTATTCGAGCAACGGTTCTATTCTTATTTAACGTAATTTAGTATAAATATTTTAATTTTAAGTAAACAAAAGGCTCTACTCTAATCAACAAACGCTACCTCATATTAAGATAATTCAAACTAATTATTGAATAATAAAGTTTTATCCCCATGTAAATTTTGTTTATAGATATTTTGATAATATATTTTTATATAATTTTAAACATACTGAAATACTGTAAAAAAATTTTTAGAACCTGTTCAAGGACTCAATTTAGATATAGATAACCAATTTAGATACATACATCCCCTTATCTCTTTACGTCGAATGTTTCTTGCCGAATGTTTGTATATTATGGACCATTTACCAACTTTATGGCTCACTATTTGACTAGTATAAACATGTTCACCTACTTCGTTTGTTAAAGCATTGTCCAGGTAATCAAGCTGATTCAAAGTTTGCTAACCTTTTTTTAGGGGTTTGACAGTGAAGAATATGAAGAGTTATTATTAAAAAACTGGTTAAGTGCGAGTTGGACTCGCCCACTGTGGGTTCCCTACCAATTTTAGGATTTTTTTCAGATCGTCGGGAAGTACAACTGAGAAAAATTAAGAGTGAACTACTAATTTAAGAGTGAACTGTAAATATAAGTTCTTCCCTGAATATTTGAAGTTCAGCTTAATTCCACCACATGATCTCGAGATAAATAGACTTGACAGAGGGACAATAAAGTGATCCTATAAGGATTCTGTTTTTACCTTTTGAGGTACGGAACCCTAAAAATCACTAGTACTATATCATGTAAACAATATCATAGAATTTCAGGCCAATCGTGGGGCAGGGACTCTAGCGTGTTACTATAAGCGCGACAGGTCGTGATGTCGATTCCCACTTAAGGAAATTAAATGTTTAATAATTATTTTCCATTTATGAAAGCGCGACGTTGAGTTCCGCCACAAAACTCACTATACGGCGGCAAATGGAGGAAGAAAGTATCCGAACAGGAACGGAGTATATTAATATTAGGATTCCAGGTTCCCTCTGCCTACTGCTATGTGCGAGACACAGTGTGGAACTAATAAATAAAATAAGAAGTTTACATAGCAGATATCTACGTATTAGCAATCGGAAGAAATTAAAAATTTTGTAAATTCCTCTAAAGATATCAATATTAGTTATCTATAGCAAGCATTTCCGGTAGACTAGTAACACTAATTAAAGGAGACCTTTAATGTAAGAATATATAAAGCATAATTTCAATTAAAACATATTTTATCAAACGATTGGAATCAAACTGGCGACCTCCGCGGAAGTGATAGCAACGTAAATAATTATTACAATAAATAAAATAATATTATAAAGATAATCTCCATAATTATGTTGATTTTCGGTTATATATCTATCACTGGAATGCATGTTATAAAATACTAAACTCCCATTGCGTGTTGAGTGGCGGAATTCAACGCCGCGCCTTGCCTCGAAACCAGAGCGAGGAAATGGAAATAAAAATTAAAATAAATATTCCATTTCCTCGAGTGGGGATCGAGCACACAACTAGTCGTATTTACTTTGTGCCTCTGCGCCACGACTGGCCTCAGAGACACCATCAAAAGAGTGTTGTATTTTGTTTTCAACAAAGGAAGTGTCTTAACACTGGATTCTCAGGTTCCCTCTGCTTGTTTGCCGCTACTATCACTATGCTACATATTGAAACATGTTGCTATGCGAATGCACACAAACATAAAAAACTGCTACATCATTATTACTAGAGAATATTTCACATATATTGATAATATAATATAGATATTACATAAAAATAAGATACATAGGTAATATATGAGTAATATTTGTTTGACTTTTGCTTATCAACGAACAGATATATACAGATAAATATAGATATTGTAATCTTTATCTATCTACACGTTTTTGATTAGGCTGATTAGTTTGTGATCATTGCCAATCGTCGAAAGATACGTAGTTGATTGATTAATTTCCTGATAGTTTTGTTAATGAGTCAAGTTTACTATGTATCCCACACATAGTGATGTAGGCAGAGGGAACCTAATTTCCTATTATCCTCCAATTTTTCTAAACATTGCGAGTTAAGTGGCGGAGGTCAACGCCGCGCTTTATCTTGGGTCCAGAGCTTAAAAAATTATATAACTTAAATGTAATCATTTCCTCCAAATGGGAATCGAACCTAGAGCCGTCGCGTTTACGGTCAGTCACGTTGTCACTGCGCTTTAATGAGTATTTATTAAAAAAGTAAATAGATATAAAACTATAATTTGAATTTAATGCCAAAATAAATATAATAATTCGTAGACGACTCGAGGCTTAAAGGTTGTTATCTACTATCTAACACTAGTATAATAATCTTGTGTCGCTTAAATATTTTAAAAAACATCTTTTTATCCGACTTTTTACACAAAGGAGAGTTATGTTTATAGCGCCACGTATTTAAGCCAGTGAATCGATTTTGATAAATGATAGGTAAGTCGTTGGATTTATCTAGTTTTATTGGATATCGACTGAATAAATTAAATTAATGTATCCAATAACTTTTTTGTTTCTTATAAGTATTTATTTTTCAAGCTGTATTCCATATAGACCTACCAAGGTAGGCAATGGAAACGTAGTTCTAACACACTGTCCTGTGTTAGAAAAACGTTCCCATTGCCTACCGAAGAATATATTATTAATTAAATATATGCAAAGAATATATTATTAAGCTAGTTTTAGACTGTAGCTTTAATAGACATAAAAATAATAACATTTGAGGCCAGTCGTGGCGCAGCCGTTAGAGCGGCTTTGGGTTCGATTCCCACTCAAGTAAATGATATATTTGATATTTCGAATTTCGAAGCCGACGTTGAGTTCCACCACTCAACTAGCATTCGGCGGAAAAGTGGGGAACGGAAATGGTTCCCTCTGCTATGTGCTCCTGCACACAGCGTGAAGTTAAAAAATGCACAAACAGACATACATTTTGGAAGAAGGTATATAAATAGATTATTTTTAATTAGGTCTTATTTAGTTGTTAGCTTCTTACTTACACATTTTATTTCTAACAGTGTTATAGTTAAGATAAGAATAGTTCACATAGTTTAAATAGGTATGAATGGTTATGATTTTTTTTAGCTTTTATATGTTGGTAAAATATAATAACTGCCTTATTTAAGTATTAATTTCTAAAATATTGTTTTTGTTTAACTTTCTATATAAATGCTTTGAAGTCGGGTTTTTTATTATTCTTTTACTGTCATGAAGACACACAAAAGACTGCTATCGATCGATTTGCTTGAATAATTTAGTATTTACCAGAAGTGCGACATTTAGAAGGAAGGCCAGAGGGCGAGTTAAAATGTTATCTTATATCTATACAACAAAAATGTATTTTATTATAGATTTTTACGTCGTCTTACTATACTTATCGACTTTTATTTTTTTGTATTTTTAATTTAATTTGATTAAGATACTAATATTATTAAGTTGTAGAGCTTGTATGGTTGAACGCGCTAATCTCAGGAACTTTGCGTTCGATTTAATAATTTTGTTCTGTGATTCAACAAGCAATGCCTTCAAAATTTGACGGAAAGTGAAACGGAAGTGTTTACAATTGGAACGGAGTGTGTTAATAATAGGTTCAGGTTTCCTCTGCCTACCCTGCTAAATACAGGATACGGTGTGAAGCAAAAAAAATATTGTAATAATAATATAATATGTTAACTAAAAATTTAATATCGATTAATTGCTTACATATAGTTATAGAATTTACCATAAAGTCATTGTTTTTTTTATTTTCCACAAAGAAGTAGGAAAAAACAACAATTATTACTTCATTCTCGACATGTTAAAAAATTGCATTGTGCGTGGCTAAACTCTAAGCAGTATATTTAATATAGAAAAGAACTTATCTGAAATATGTATAATACCTTTATAGGAAAGTGAACCCACACCCATCACGTATACAGTTAAGATCATAAAAAACCCACAATTGTTGACTAAGAAATATATACATATTTGGAAATAGCTTTAAAAGAGAGAAAAAAATAACACTACCATAATGTATAGATAAAAAATTAGCACATTATAAAACCTTATAAGATATTCTTTACAATTCAACTCAATTAGAGAAATAACTGTAATTTGACGACGATTATGGGTTCGATTTCCAATTGTTGTGTCATCACTAAAGTTGGCAATAATATATAGGTTAAGTTGATGATGTTCTGATGATGGAATTGGAAGATGGATGAATGGATGGAATTGAAGAACCTTTGACTGCCTACTAGTAAATATATGAATTATGTATTCACATTGCATTCGTCTTATTAATGTGCAAAACGTGTTTTTAATTTTTTTAACTTTTAATTCTTTCTAGATAAGATTGACTTTGTATAAAATAGAGTAATAAAACAAGTTATATCATAAAAATATTTATGTATGACCACACTCATCTGCTTAAGTATAAGGAAAACAATTATGTCTTAATAAGTGATCTAATGACCGTGACATCCTCAATTACTGACGTCATCACGTCAATTATGACGTCGGCGTCGGTGGTGACAGATAAACACATTTTTTATCATATCAAGCAATTGGCAGGGCAGGCAGAGAGAAGTAGTGTTACGGCACTACGTTACCCTCTTTGAGCGAAAAAAACAATCTGACAAATGTTTGTAGCATAAATCGTATTTTAAAATATTTTCGTTACATTCTCACGTTCATTTAGACGATTTCCAACTGTGCTTCAAGGTGTATATTTACTTTGTAGTTTTTCCTCATACTTTATTGTTTATTCTAGTCTGGGTTTACCAAAATCTAACGATTGTAGCAAACTTTCTAGTGTACCTACTACATTATTGTAATATAACATTTTTTTTGCTTCACGCTGTATCCCGCACACAGAAGGGTAGGCAGAGGGAACCTAATGTTAAAACACTCTGCTCCCCACTTTTCGCCGAATTTTGGAGGCATTCCTTGTTGAGTGGCGGAACTCGGCGCCACAATTTGCCTCGACACCAAAGCGAAGAAATTAACATTTCAATGTAAATAAATATTATATTTCCTCGAGTGGGGATCGAACCCACAACCGTCGCGTTACAGTCACACCCTTGTGCCGCTGCGCCACGACGGTCTTTTGTTATTTATTTTTGTTAGTCATACCTTCCTCGATAAATAATATATCAAACAGTTTTTTTCGTGTTGGATATACGGCAGGCATTGTCATTGGTCCTGAGATTAGTTTGTTCAATTAATTTAATTTAATTAATTATAAGCTGGAGTCTATTGTATCATATTCATAAGTATGTTGATATCTGAATATCAGAATTCTTAAGACAGATTATTCTTTAATACTTAATTAAGAGACCATTAGGCAATAAATGATGACACTCCTTACATTTCCAGGTCAAAATTGGGGCATTGCGTGTGAAGGCCGGAACTACCACCGCCTTATCTATCAAAGCAAAGAATTGAAGATAATTTATACATCACGCCCCCGAATAGAAGGAACCCACAACTATTGCGTTTGTATTTACTTAATTAACATTAATTAACTATAATAATATATTATTAATCCGTAATAATAGTAATTAAGCGTTGAGTTCTGCTACTCAGCACGCGGTGCCTCCGGAATTCGACGGAAGGTGACCAGCGGAAGTATTTTAATGGGAAACGGAGTGTCCTACTAGGTTTCCAGGTTACCTCTGACTATTATTATATATTTTATACCATAGAACCAAATGAGTACAAATATGTATAACAGCAGAGATCTAACTCATTAATAAATTATTGTTAGATAACGGAACTCTACGGCACATGTTCACTCAAATTGAATTCGACTCCAGCACTGATATATTAATTGAAGTAGGTTTTTTGTACATTAGTAAAATAAATGTTTTTAACTTCCTGAAATAGTTTTTGTAATATATGTATCATTTAACAATCATGAGTTACAAGTATTCAAATTTTAAAAAAGATAAAAAAGAAGAAGATACGAGGAAACGATTTCGAAGTCGATGTTGAAGAGCTGAAGGCAGCAATAAATGTGCATTTTTCGGGCATCGGGTGGCAAGCGTTTTTTTTCTGGGAATTGATAAGTCAATATCATGATGTACAAATGCATTGACGTTGTAATTAAAATATTTTTGGGTCAAGTTGTTGATACCGAGAATACATGGAACGCCCCTCGTATCCATCCATACCTATATTATAAATTCGAAAGTAACTCTATCTGTCTGTCTGTCTGTCTGTCTTTTACGCAATCAGGGCCAAACCGGCAATTTAATTGTGATAAAATACTCATATAGAGATACTCGGGGGTCTCGGGATGAACATAAGATACTTTTTTTCTCATATTTGTAATATTTTCGATATATACCAATATATTAAAATACTTATTAATTTGACATGTAATTAATTCCGCCATGTTTATAACAACTGCCGTTGCTAAGCAACGATTTGCAAAGTTTGTTGTTAGAAAACGTCACCCAAAATGAGCTTGCTTAACGCATCTCTCTATTGAAAACTGAAAATAATTTTATAAATATATTTAATAGATATTCGTATAGTTGAAGCGGCCGTAGCCGCGTCCGGGTCCACTAGTATGTAATAATATTGTGCAATATTGAGGCCGTCTAGGCGCAGGTTCATATGCGATGTTATGTGTGATTGTAAATGCGGGTTCGATTCCCATTCAGGAGAATGTTATTAATTATCATATAATTTATATTATTTCTTCGCCACCACTCAACTGACGCAATGCCTCAATAATTCGCCGGAAAATGGAAAACGGACCCTCCGCCTACCCTGCTACGAGTATATGCAGGTTACAGCGTAAAGCTGAAAAACATATTTTCGCCTTCACCACATTATTATACATATATTATAGTATATACGAGTAAGTATATGTAATGCTTGGAAGAAAGGAGTAGGTCGCCTATTTTATAAGTCTTTAATCCAAAATATGTTCTTTTATTTTATTTTTTAATGTAATTAAGTTTTATTATTATTAGCCAGTTGTGGCGCAGGAAATGAAATATTTAATATTTTAATTTCCCTTGTAACGAGGTAAAGCGCGGCGTCGAACTCCGCCCCTCAGGTTACGCAAAAGGGGTCTAGTAACAAGTGTTCCAGTAGTGATTTTCATAATTCTTATTTTATTAATACTTCAAAAATATATATATAAATTGAGGTTATATTCGTTCGAACTACTTTTTTATGTGAAAAGTTTATAGAATATGTAAATTGGTTTTATTCATTTACTATTTACAAATTAAAATGTCATTAATTATCTAAAAAAAAAAAATTATTGAAACATTCGTCCAATTCATTAATACAAATATTATACAATTGGAAATAGAATGATTCTACAGTACTTAGAGCTAGTGCTATATAACATAAGTCAATTCGTTTTCCACTCTCCGTTCAATTTTTAGACATTGTTTGGTGAGTAGCGGAACTAATAGCCGCTATTCGTCTTGTTTTCCAGAATGTGGAAATGAAAATTATTATTTCCCCTGAGTGGTATCGAATTCACAATTATCGCTTATGAAGTCTATCGCTGTGTCGTTGCGTTACGACGGCCTTGGCATTTTTATCGCAATGTTTTTACTGGACACACCTATCTATCGTATTTTGTAGGATTTAGGGAAAACAATATAGTGTTGAAACGATGTGTTCTTCGCCTCTCATCCATTTTTTTATATTATTTGACAGGATGGGGAACTTATCGTTGAAAAACTCCATTCCTTTTTAAAGACTCTTTCGTGCCCTACGTTCCGACGATTCTGCACACAACGCCGCCCTTGCCTCATCACCAGAGCAAAAAAATTAAAATGTTAAATATTTCATTTTCCAGAGTGGGAATTGAACTCGCACACGTCACGTTTACAGTCACGCCCTTGTGCCATATCGGGCCACGATCTAGACGCAAAGTTATTGTCTTCTTAAATTCTAATGTGCTATAAAAGTGAATAGAACCCAAAACCACAGTGAATTAGGCGTGTTGGAAAAATATTACTCAATAAAAACATCATGTATATACAAAAATATTTTTATTAATATCATAAACTGCGGCATGTTAAAAAAAGCTCATTCACAAGCAAAATATTATTTAGAATATTAAACCAATTTACACATAATTTAGTTTATTATCTATCTTTTGCGTATCATAAGTATTTCTGTACTAAAAGCTTAAACAAACTTTTTTATACTATCAAGGTTACGCTAACTTCTTAAAAAGTTATCAAATATCTTACTAAAGTAAAAAAAACATTGCAATTGCGAATGCTCAATAGCAAAAAACTTACCAATTTAATTTATAATAGCGCTAACATATAATAATAAACGGCACAAAAAGAAAACAATGCGTATTTTTCATCAAAATTTTAAATAAAAACGTAGATATGTAGTTTTATAATTCGACACAACCAACTACGACATTGATAAAATGAAAACTGAATAAGTATCAAGTCGTGTTGAGTTGACAATTTGACATCCGCGATTTCGAGAATGTGACATTGACATATAACAGATGTTTCGGTGTTGCTAGGTTAATAATTATAATTTATGACTACGATAGAACATAAAAATTTCACATTAATTAAAATGTTATATTGATAAGTTTTATATTTATATATAAATGAATAAATAATATTTATTTGTATAAAAAAACAAAATACATGTACCTCAATACGAGTAACGGTAACAGAGTATCTTAACACAAGCTTCACTGATTTTTCTACTATCCCTGTTATATATGTTATACAGCATGAAGTTAAAAAATAGTTACGATTTTTTTCACTATTTAATCAGAAAAAATATCGAATTGAATTGAATTCTTGATATATGGCGTTTCGAGGAAAAAATATCTATAAACTTATTACTATTTATATTTGACAATAAAATTTTTGACTAAAGTCTATGCCTTATAGTAAAAGAAAACTACTCAGTTATTTTTCTATATGGCAGCACTCCTGGGATTTTATTGATGACCTCATGAATAAATAAGACTTTATTTGTATTAAAGTGGGAAGGTTAATTATAAACAAAATGATCAATGGTAGATCGATAGACAAACTATTTTTGAGATATTTGCCCAGCTCAGCCTTTACTGGTTAAAAATGTATTTCATCGTAATGCTGCTCCTCCTATATCATTAAACCTACAGTTCTGAAATTTTGCAGAAACGTTGTGGACGACACGTTGACTCCAGCGAAGTAGTTTGGTGATGATTTTAATACTAGTTTTTGAGTAAATGGTCAAAATGTGTCTCATTGAGCTAAGCTGGAGAACGTTTTGAAATTCACGCGCACAAATTGAATTTTGACTAATTTTGCCCAACGCGTGCGGACAAAACAGAAAATTTCGCAAAATATTTAAAAAAAAAGTCGCAAAATTTTGCTTAACATTACAATTTATAACTTCTTACTTTAATAATTTATGGTAGAATATAATGTCATAATTCTAAGGCTGGCAACATCGATGACCGTGTCAAATGTCAACGTCAAATTCTCAGAATTGCGGATGTCAATTCTGGTTATAGTTACAGTGTTCGCTTTTATCATATGGACAGAGGCTCTGTCGTTTGAAATAAATATATTTTACGTGATTTCTCAGTATATTTTAAAAGGAAATACTAAATATTTTACTTCGTGTGCCGTTTGTTATAATATATAGCAGATATTGTAAATTATATCGGTGAGTTTTTTGATTTTAGTTGTTTTGTTTAGAACTTTCACTTCTTATTTAAAATTTCATATAAATTAGGAGCTTTTAATGAACTTTATACGGCCTTGAAACCATGGAAAAATATTTTATATCTTATATATAAAATATCTATATTAAAAATATATGAATAATAATAAATCTTTGTTCTAAATAATTGTTAATATGAAAATATTCTTTACATATAAAATACTGACTTAAATTGTTTCTATATACTATAGTTTTTAAGTGATTTAATCGCTTAAAACGATAGTCATAGATTCATATAAATCACATTAAATGAAAACAAAGCGCGGCGTTTGGTTGCGCAATAATGAGAAACAGCAAGTTGCTATGCCACTTATTATTACCATAAGCAGCATCTTCGTACGCCAGAAATAAATTGAAATTATTAATCACTAGATTGACTCTGGTTTCTCTACATATATTAATATATGTAAATTTAAATATACATTCTTAATATATAAAACATTTCTGATACTGAGTGACTGAAAGACAAGGCCAAGTCTATTGAAATTTATCATTAGGTAGTTTAGGGAGTATAGGGGAATATTAAGAGGAGATTAAAAAAACGTAAATAAACGTTTTATGTTCATAAAATATTGAATTAAATAAATTTACGACCAAAAGAAATTAAAGCGACAACATAAGAAATATGGAATCGAATAGATAAGTGGAAGTTGCTTACTTCCTTTTATCAATGAGAAAAGAGCTGATGACCTTCAAATAGTGAAACTTGTCTTCTTCATTCATAGCTAAGGAGACATGTTATTAAGTCACCTTTGAAACCAAAAAAAAACAAAATAAAAATCGGTTCCTCCGTTTGGGAGCTACGAAGCCACAGGCAGACATACGATTATACACACACAAACACACACAGACACGTCAAAGCTATAACACCTTTTTGCGTTGGAGGTAAGAAAATAAAGTTAATTACAGAAATTTTTGCACTATTATGCCCATAGAATGTATAGTATCTTGATTTAATTAAAATTCTACGTTTGTAGGAACATCTCTTATAACAGTATCACAACTAGTGGATCATTATATTCTATTTCGTCGTTTTATATAATAATAATGCTGATAATATAAAAAAACTGTGATAATTTTTTACATTGTCATAGTATAATTATATAATAAAGTATATCAAAATAGTAATAAATAAAATCGTTTATAAAAAATAGACGTCGTCGAGATTTCGCGAAATGGTTGTAGGTTCTCATCCAAGTTAATTTCGCCCACCATAACTTATTGTTATATTAAAATCGAAATATACAAAATATTTACACAATTTGTAGTCTATTTGTAGTTCTGATGTATAAGCTATATTACTGTTAAGTTTCATTAAAATCCGTTCAGTAGTTTTTGCGTGGAAGTGGAACAAATATTCTTAATAAAAACATACTTTTATAATATTAGTAAAAGGCGAAAGATTTATGCGTTTTGAAGAGAAACCAGAGACCCAGTCCGCTCGACGGCCGCAAGCCGAGGTTCGAGTCCCGCAGGGTGCGCCGTCGACTTCCTCAAAGGCAGCCACATAGTGCTTCAAAGACAGAGTTCCCTCTTCTCTACCCAACCGGTGTCACTGTAAAATCCAATAGGGCTAACAGCATTAACCTCATATTCGAAAAAAAAAATATTAGTCCTATTAATATTATAAAAGTTTGTTTGTGTGATCCTGACTTTGCTTCACTTTTTTCAGCATCACGCTAATTGATGAACAACAGGGTAGGCTCATGGATATAGATATAGATATAGAGAGAAAATGAGTCTCCATTCCCCACGTACCCCCAAAATTTCAAAATTTTCTGAGTTTAGTAGTGCAACTCAACGAGGTGCTATTCCACTCTATTGCTGTTCTACTTATCTAGATTTCATTTCAATTACACGGTACTGTACGAGAGTAGAAAGAAGAATTTTTTTTTGCGAAGAAATGGCAATATTAAGTATTTCATTTCTTACGCCCTGTGGCCACGACTAGACTTAAGAGGAAAATATTTCAAGAAAAAAAATAGACATCTTATATCTAATATACTCAATGCTACTGTATTTTGATGTTATCTTTTCTTATCGAGATGATGTCTACAATTTCCTGAATAAGCAGGTGTATGAATAGTACATATATCTTTACCTATACCTACTATATACTTCTAAAAATATATCAACTTCATGCTGTATTGCACATACAGCATGATAGGCAAAAGGAACCTGGTCACTCTATTCCCCATTTTCGAGGCATTATGTGTTCAGGGGTGGAACTTAACGCCGAGATTTTGCGTTGGTACCAGAGCGAAGAAATGAAAATATTAATAAATATTAATTATATATTAATAAATATTAATTATTAGTGTTTTATTCTTCATTATATTGTAATAGCAAACTAAGTAGGTACCTATAAAAAGAGTGCCTTAACACCAGGTTCCCTCTACATACCTTGCTATATATATCCCATATATACCTACTCGTAGATATAAAGAATTTGATCTAATAGAGTAAAGTAAAAAAAAAGTAAATAAAACAAAGTCATTCAATATTCCGCTTAAACTTTTGTTTAGACATTGCATGCTAGGAACCGACTTGTTAGTGCAACAAGACGAGCGGACAGTATATACTGTAAATATAAATATTTTCACTGAATGAAACTTGATGAAGGCCGGTGTGGCGCAGCGGCAAAACGTCTTACCGTAAGCGCGACGGTCGTAGATTCGATTACCATGCGGACGAATACATCCCTCTGTAGCATATCTCTCTCTCTTTCTCTCTCACAAGGCAAAGCGGGGCGGTTTTTTATGATATTCAACATGTAATGTCTTGATAATTGGGCGGTGCGTGTAGAACATAATGTCTTAATACTATGTTTCCTCTGTCTATTTAGCTATGCGTTCTCTGTACCCTGGCTGGAAGATATTTCGTTTAGGAATGTGCCAATCTTTTAATTTTATATATCTTATAGTATGTTTAAAAGTAAAGAAATATAATAAGGAATAAAATATGTAATTTAGCACCACACACAACACGCGATGCCTTCAGATTCCGGCCGAAAATGGGGTACGATAGTGTCTTAATGAGAGCGGAGTGCCTTAACACTAGGTTCCTTAAATTCTCTCGGTCTACCATCCGTGCGGGATATAGCATGAAGTTAAAAAACATATTTAACAATATGTGTAATGCTACATACTTGAAGTAATTAAATCGTTCGTTTATAATATTATGGGAATTCATGGAAAACACTAGCCTTAGTTATAGAACAATGGGTTATATAATTTTTATGTACATACGTAGTACATAATATTTAATGACGGAATATAAGGTCGCACTTTGGTTTGCGAGACACGTACTGGAAATATATATTTTTATTTATAAACTGTTACGAGTGAAAATTGAACCCATATCCATCACCTCTACAGACTAGATACGTTATTGTATGTGGTTAAAAATAAGTCAATTTTTACTTTCATACAGTGTAAATGTAAAAAAAGAAAAGTTGAAGAGCGGAACTCAACGTCGCGCTTTGCCTCGTTACCATAAAGAAGTAAAAAAATCATTCCTTCGAGAGGGAATCGAACCCACATTCGTCATGTTTACAGTCATACGGCCTTACTTATCCTTCTGTATCTAACCCATTGTTAGTCAAATTTAGTCATCATACATTATACATGGTGTATAAAGAACCCAATATTTAAATTCAATTCGCCCTTGACTGCTTTTTCAATATACAATTGAAATATATTATGTACTTTCTATCTGTGGATTATTATTGATTTTATTATAATGTCAAGGATACAGTGTGTTCTTTTAATATTTGGTCATAGAAGCCACGATTGCCTCTTCTCTACCCTGTCCAGTCTGATAAGACAAAACACGGCTTTGTATTCGGCTGCCAAACGCGCTATATTAAAAATATGTGGAAAATGAGGCAAAAGGAATGACAGCTTAGAGACAATATTTCCATATAATATGGTAATAGACGGACGGCCTAACCCTGCACGTTGTATTACCAGAGCACAGATTTAAAAAGGAATTACGTATAATCGTACATAGTCCCTGAAAAGGAATGGAAGCCACTGTAATTGTGTCAAACCCCCCATTCCTAATCCTAAGTCCATGCCACTAGCCACTAGCTAGGCGTATATAAAACTATTACAGTCCGCCCGATGTGTTGTGGTTTACCTGAAGTTCGTCGGAGCTAAACTAATTTCAGGGCCACGACTCCGAGACCGCACTGTACATTCATACCACTTGTTCCAACAACGCCACAATGGTTACTTTAATAACTTCAATTAAAATGTTTTGAATGATTCACTCGTGTGTGCTGTACTTGTTATTACAAATTATATTGAAATGTTAAATGGAAGGTCACGGGATCTGTTCTCGAAATAAATTAGTAATAAAAGGACTAGTATTACTTCGTAGTTTCGATTTGAACTTAATAAGGTTTTCTTTGTAAGAAAATATACTGAAAACTAGCTTTTACCTGCGGCTTCGCCCGCGTGGGGACAGATTGTCACATTTTATGTGTGGGAGGTAACTGACCGCGGGAACAGTGGCTTACATCGAAAGATAACCTATAGGTATAGCCTTCCTCAATAAATAGGCTACCCAACACAACAAAAATGAATTCGAATCAGTAGTTCCTGAGATTAGCGCGTTCAACCCAATAAACTCTTCAGTTTTATAGCATAAGTATGAGTCAGAGTAGAGAAATGAAAAAATAAATGGACTTTCCAATACAAAAATATTTGTTCAATTCGAAACAATAGTTCCTGAGATAAGTTCGTTCAACTAAATATGTTGATAGGTTGTACATTTAGCAGGTCATTGACCAAACGCTAAAGTATACAATATGCAAAAGCCGCTTATACAGTTACAAATTTTGCAAGGTTCGCTTTTTTATTATAGACACTGGTCCAAATGCTAAATAAAAATATTGATATTTTTTGTGATAGTTGTGGGTTCAAATCCTCGATGGAGAGATTTTCGTAATAGGGACTAGGATTTTTTTTAATGCAATAATAAACTTAATGGATATTACAAAAGTAATTTAGTGATGAATCACTAGCTGATTTTATAAACATTCTCTGTTATAAATATAAATACCTATAAACACTCCTTTGTTGGAATTCTTATTAGTGTGAGGGAATCTAATGTCCGACTGATAGACACAGAGACATCCTTGGCATCATACATACAATAAAAACAATATATTCCCCCAAGTGAATGTAAATGAAATCGAACCTACAACCGTCGCGTCTACATTCAGACGCCGTGCCGTGCCGGAGGGTTTTATTCAAGTAATTTGAACAAATATATACCTTATTATTTTAACTTAAACATATAATTAACATAAATATTGCAGTCATGTTTGTATCCACAATCATTTTGTCCAGTTTAATGCATTTAATTGATTATTATTATTTAAATTGTAACAAGGCGCAATTGTGCCCGGCCTGTAAAATCATTGTGCTACTAGCTGACACTATAGTACGGTCAACAAGTCGTGGCCGCATAGAAGTTGCTGTAGACGACTGCGCATATTTGTTTTTAGGATTTTCCTTGCTTTTAAATATTTGCTTTCTGAATGTGCGCTTAGGTTCAGAAAACTTAACTTCAGGTCGGCCACGACTTGTTGACCGTACTGTACGCTTACATGACCCTATCCCATAGATAGAGTATAACTATTACACAAGAATAACATAAAGAGTATAACGCAAGTACGGTATGGTGTACCTATTAGCTCGTAACTGCTAATATCCTATTAAAGGAGAGTGTTGGGTTACGACACGCAAAGCTCGTATTTACCTGGAACTAGGAAATCATTATGTAAACTAGATATTAAAGACAGTAGTGGTACAACGGTACAGCGGTACTGTCGTCTGTAAATGTGTAGACTTTGAGTTCAGTTTCTACTAGTCGCAATGAACTTTTTTTATTTGCATGTTTTGTTAATAAGACAATACACGGCGTTGAATTCCGTAATGTTTCGCAAGTCGGTCGGAAAGTAGGAAATGGAGTGCCTGTTATGTTTGTAATATAAATTAACTTGCTGTCATAAGAAAATATCTAAATAATATAGTAAAATAATATAAAAACAAAAATAATTAATTAGGTACAAAAAAATATTTGTAATAAGTATATGTATTTATAATATCAGAATTATAAAAACTTGGTGGAATGCACTAATCTCAGCAACTACTCGATGAATTTATTTTTATATTTAATGGTTTACTTTTCTTTTCAAATCGAACCTACCGCCATCGTGATATAAGATATTCCATCTCTTTACTCCCTCGGATAAAGAATTAAAGAAAAATGTATAATTTCTTCGAGCGGGAATTGAACCGCCGTGTTTAACTGTTCACAGTCTGACACTGCTCTATTGCGTCACAATGACCTTCTCTCGAATGGGTAGTATAAAAATAATTATCGTTTGTGTCTTGTTATTTTCTTTGGCAACTTTGACGTCACTGACTGAGGAAGTCACGGTCAATAATCCATGAAATGTGAAGAGACCATTGTGGCCAAGTGAAGCCAGTTTGATTGTAAACGCGACAGTTGTGGGTTCCATTCTTACTTAGGGGAATGATTATATTTAATTTATTTTCATTTCTCCGCTCTGGTAGACCAAACCTGGCACTTAGTTCCGCCATTTAATATGCAATATTTTGAAAATTCGGTGGTGCGTGGGCAACGGAGTGTCGTAACACTTCGCTTTGCTTACTGTGCATTTTTTTAGAATCAAATAATCGTATACGCTGATAGGTGGGGTGGCTTGAATTTACTAAAAATCTAACTTTTGTTTGTTTTTAGAGAAAACCTCGTGAATTATTTAAATTCAATACAGATCATTATACCTTTAGGTATATTGTTTAAGAAACAATAAAATATAAGTTTGTCTACACCAGGTGATTAAATATAGCTGGGAGCTATAAACTATATGAGCCTTAACTCGAGTGGTTTACTAGTAATCTTTGAAGAGTTTCACTATTCAGATCCTGGTTCCATCATCAGATAAACTCTATGATACCATAAAATAGTATCGTCTCCCCCTGAAAATCTCTCATACGTCATTGCTAACCCCCCTATATGCGGGATACAGGGTGTAACTTAAATGTACTTTTATAAAAAAGGCAAGCACGTGCCACATCCGCCATGCCGACGTCGCCATGCCTTACCTATTTACTGAACCGACTTTAATTAAGGCTATCCCAAATTATGTCACTAGGTCGATTGGGGGCGAGGCACGAACTCCTGACTGTTAAACATTATAAATGTTTTTTGACTATATCGTGATTATCTTTTTAGGGTAATTAAATAATACGAGCGTTTATATAACGTTTTTGACGCATTTTATATGAAATTTTCTAAGTAATAAAACTCTATGAAGTGGTAAGGTACCTGTGGACCTTTTTTTATCGTGAGGAAACTCTTTTACGGGTGCGCCAGGTCAGGTTTAGGTCAGGATTCTGGCGGCACTTCCTATAGACCGATGCAATTTGGCCAGAAATGAGAACTTCCAGTGCGAATAAAATATAAGTTAACAGGTATAAATCATAAAAAAATTATTACCAACATATATTTGTTGTTTATTTATTATACAAAATGAGTGTATCCAACTGCATATTTAAGTTTGTCAAATTTATGAGTTACGATTAATTTCTCGATCGACTTGACTCGCACTTTACCGTCTCTTTTTAATTAAAAATGTTGTGTAATCACACTAGAAATTGAATGGCCTATGCGATATGCTTTAATCCTAATAAGAAAACCCGTGGCGTTAGTTTGAGTTAAAAAACGTTTTTTTTCGATTATAAATTATATAAATTTTATTATTTTTTTACTTATTAAAACTTAACATTTGACTATTGTATGTAGATTACGACAAGTTACTCTCGTTTTTATTTGTACACCATGCTTTTGACGGGTGGACTCGTAATACATTCCATTTCCATTAAGACATTTCCGTTTCCCTATTTCCGTTAAATTCTCTAGGCATTGCGTATTGAGTGGCGGAACCCAACGCCGCGTTTTGTCTCGTTACCAGAGTAGCAATCGAATCTACAGCCACCGCATGTGTAAATTATATTTTGTATGCAATTGCAACATACATAGATATACTATAATGTTGATTACATTTAGTTTTATTCGTATATACATTTGCAATTTAATGATAATAATATATTGGTGTCAAAGTTGTTCATTGAACTTACCTATAATAATATACCTGTTAATAGAAATAAGTGAAGCTAAATGAGGTTTTTTTAACCTCACGCTGTAAGGGAACCAATTTTTGGGGAATCTAGTATTAATACACTACTTTTTAGTGGCATACACTTTTATAGAGACGTTGCGAGCCGAATAGAGATGCCTCAAATTTTCGATGCTGTTTTTGTTGTTAGGTTTCCAGGTTCCGAGGTTCCTCTGCTCACCCTGCTATCTGCACTGCTGTGTGCGGGATACAGCGTGAAGCTAAAAAATAATATTAGATTAATTTGATAAAAACAATATCATATCATATCCAAATAAAGACTAATACAAGTATGTAGTGTATAGGCTTATTATGAGACGATCGAAGGTCATGTACTCGTTTGTAAAAAAAATAATTCCACATATTATGGGAAATAACCAACTGTATAAGGAAAATTGTACAAATATTCATTAGATTTTGTTATTGTACGATTTAAAATTGTTTATTTTAAAGTTAGAGTCCAATCACTTTGTTGTAGATTAGGTGGCGGTACTTAACGCCGTATTTTTGTTGAACAAAGTGAAAGTAATCGCTGTACTATAACTTTTTTTTTGTTGTATTTACAAACAATCAACACTCTACTTATAAAACAAAGCGTGGTGTTAAGTTCCGCCAATTTCCACGCAATATTTCAAAATGGGAGACAAGGAGAATATCAGATATCCATAGAATAACTGTTCTTCTGTTACATATTAGTCAAGAATGAGAAATATGAAATCCTTATAAATGAATTTTTACCGACTTTTTATTAGATTAGCGTCATTTTTATGTACAAAATATTTTAAATTTTAGCCTCGATAATGTTCTCCTCTTTCCGCCTAATTCTGAAGGCATTGCGTGTTGAGTGACGGAACTTAACACCGCGCTTTGTTTCGACACTAGATCGATGAAATGAAAATGTAAATTTAAATAAATACTTCATTTCTCAATTATGTACATAAATTATATTAAAGACCTTGAACTTGAAATTCGTGTTTGAACGCCGTATGCGTACATGGTTTATTTATAGAACTATTTTATTATTATTAGATATATATATTTTATCTGATAAGGTCACGTGTTGCCAACTTGGTGTAGTGGACCGATGTAGGTATGTAAACGGGATGGTTGTCGGTTCGACACGCACTCCGGGGATTGACTATAAATAAATCATAATTCCTAAAAAATAATTTTTAATTCTGTAAACATCATTGATTTCCGCTTCTCAACAGAAAGTGGACAATTAGCTTTATTCTGTGTCCCGCACATAGCATTATAGGCATAGGGAACTTGGGAACCTAGTGTTAAGACACTTCGTTTCCAACAAAATACTTTCGTTCCCCACTCTCAAATGAATTCTGGAGGCATTCCGTTGGAGGCACCAGAGCGATGAAATGAAAACATCAAATATTTTTTCCCCCGGGTGAGAATCGAACTCACAACCGTCGCCTTTATAGTCGCATACTTGTATCCTTGCGTCACGACGGCCTCCTGTAATGACATGGAGTGTCATATCAAGTTTTCTCCATCTAAATATCCTCCGACTGACATTTTCATATTATCTTCCATGTTCACTCGGGCATGTCGTGTTCACCCAAACGTGCCACAATAAAAATACTTACTTTTTATTCAAATTGTCATGTTACAGACTTGCGAATTTTTAATTAATTATCAAAATGTCAGTATTGTCAGTCTCACAGAAATCTATCGCCGGCAATTATCAGTAAACCATATTTTGTTAGCTTCACGATATAAGCCGTATAAAGCGGAATAGGGAGAGGGAACCTCGTGTCAAGACGGTTCCGAAAGTTCCCCCCCAATTTTTGAGACGTATCACGTAACTTAACGACGCGCTGTCTTCTTGGACCCCGAGTGGGAATCGAATCCATGATTATCACGTTTACTGTCAGAGGGTGTGTGACCCTCTAGTGTACATTGCACAATGTTAAAACATTTTTTTTATCTTAATGAATCATTCTAATACCACATTGTAAGCTGTTATCAGCATCGCAGCTTCCTGATAACGCGTCTTTATTATTTGTTTGTATGCCGATTTATAAAACTAAATTTTGCAATAAAATTAATTATTTTAAACACTTGATTGTTTTATAGTTGAGTTAACTTTTGTGTTTGTGTTTTTCTTTAAATAAGTTTTCTTATTAGATAATTGTTATTTTTCTAGTCTTTTCTTACTAATCTTACTATAATTATAATATCATATTTTTTATTTTTATAATACCATAAACGTGTTTTTTTGATTTTGCGTGTTTATTCCACTTTCATGTTAATACTACTGAACGGATTTAGATGACATTAACATAAATAACTTAAGAGGTCAATAGGTTATGGGTTCGATCCCCACTCGAGTAATTGCTCTGGTGTCGAGGCTAGGCATTGCTTTGAGTTTCCCTACTCACTACTCAACACGCAATGCCCCCAAAATTCGGTGCAAAATGAAGAACGGAGTGTCTTATCACTAGGTTCCCTCTGTCTACCCTTCTGTGTGCGGGGTACAGCGTGAAGCTGACTTTTTTTAATACAGCTTAGGCATTAGAATAATACATAGGCTATAATTTATGTCAAAATTTTATTTTATTTGACTCTTAAATTTAAGCGAGCAAACCTGCGAGGGGTCGCTAGTATTACACATAATATTTGGGTCTTAAAAGGTGTTTCATGTGCACACTTTATGATTATAAGTTTACAATTTTCGAAGCACATTTAGATTTCTTCAGTTCTCTCTGGTTACATATAGTTTACTAGTATACTAGCCCGCGGCTTTGCCCATTATTTTTTTTTACATTACGCAAATAGTATGTTACACAAGGGTAGTAACATATTTGGGTAGTAGGGGGGGAACCTAATGCTAAGACATTACGTTCCCCACGCACAAGAACACGCAACGCGCTTTGTCTTGTTACTAGAACGACAAAATAAAAATAATTGAATCCCTTGAGTGGGACTCGAACCCACAAACGTCACGTTTAGAGTGAGATGCTGTGCGGCTGCGCCACGATCGACCTCAAAGCCGAATTACATTTCATTTAATAATATTAATAAATCTTAGTTTTTGTCTTTTGTTTTGCACATTACCTTGGATTTAAGGAAAATAATTAGTAAAAAAATATAATTAATGCTGTAATTATATTTTTTTTATCAATCAATTTATAATTATGCTTTAATTATATACTTAACATTTATAAGTATTAAATTATTAATAAATTCGTAAGGTGATATCTCAGAAACTACTAGCACTTCACGTTCAAAATAAAAAAATATCATATACATACTTATGTGGATAATATCTACATAAAAATAACTGTGTTTTAAACCTAGTAGTTCCTGAAATTAGAGTGTTCGACCAAACATACTCTTGCTCTATAATATCTAATAGCATGGATTACTTAACTAAACTTAGAGTTGAGTGCAAAATCGTGTCAATGCTTTACATTTCCTGGAAATAATCTTGTAAAATTGGTATTTTTAAAGTCTTCGTGGGGTAGCGGCACAGTATCTGAACTCTGAATGTAGCCCATGAAATAATATAACGTGGGTTCGATTTCCGCTCGGGAGAGTGATTTTTTTCTATTCTATTTATTTTATTATTTCTATTTATTTATTTCTATTTCTATTATTGCTCTGATAAACTCCGGTTAGTGCTCTGCTCTCTCTACTTTTAATTTGTACAATTTAGTTCCTGAGATGAAACAAACACGTTAGATTAATAATATTCGGCAACAATCTTTTAATCAGAATTTGAAGGCATGATCATCTCGTTTTAACAACCCGATATGCGAGAACGTACGTTTATATGAGGTTTTTTATCGATTTGTCGTATAACCTTGAATCGCCCTAAACTGCTATCTGCCATCATTTAAAACAACGGTTCATGTTAAGAATGCGTTGAACTAAAACATTAATCTTTTTAACTATGTATATTAGAAATATAGAAGTAGATTTTTTTTTATCATGAAGAAACTAGAGAGAGAGAGAGAGAGACTAGAGGTCAGAGGAATTGATAACCTCCTCTATTTGCAGCAGTTGGTTAAAACGAGCGAAGATCGAATCATGTTTACGATTTCTGTATAGGAAAAAATATTTATTTACATAATAAATATCTCAGACTGAAAAACAGTTCAATAAAGCCTGAAAACATTGGCAATAAAAGTAAATATAATATAATGTCTTTTATCTTATTGTAAACATTGTAACAATAGCTCTTGTAAGTATGAAGCCAAAGAATTAAAGTAAATTACATATAAGATAATTAATATGTTTTTAAAGATTAAAAAATATTTGTTGGTATGTTTAAACGTCTTTAAATGGATAAATATATGTTTACACGTAGTACTTGCAGTTTCTCAGGACCAATATGGCTGACAGCATTTCGAAGAAAGACTATAATTTTAAACGACCGACACCACGATATGATACTAGTGTTAAACAAAAGATAACAATTATCTAACCTCGACGTATTATTATGTTTATTTTGCAATATTCCTTTAAATAACGTTTTATTTACATTTACTTTTGTAATGAAAATAAATCACTATTTTATTTTTGGTTATGGTTTTGGTTACGACGGAGGTTATATTAACCGAATTCAAAAACAGGATGTATGGTGTTTGACACGTATGTATGCATATGTGGATTTGTATAATATTTGACTAAAAGTATAACTTCTAATATCCAAGAAATTTCAGTTAGTCACTGTTGATTAAGGTGAGGTATGTTCGAATGTAGGGAACAATACAAGTCTCATGAAAACCAGTTTAGTGTATTTTTTGTGATATGGGAACCTCGTTCAACATTTCTGGGAAGAATTTACATACATATATACACTGGGCTTTTGTCTTGATGCGTGTGTGAGAAAATGAAAATATTTTTAAATAATAATTAGTTCCCCTACTGGCGATCAAACCCACAGTCGTAAATTACTCGCAAGTTATCAATCACTACACACATATATGTATTATGTTCTTATAACAATGTATAAAATATGATAAGCTTAATATCTAATCGATAGGCAATATTGTAACACTGATATCAGTTATCACCTATATTATAGTAAGCTAGCTTTTGATTCCGACTTCGACCGCACCATCGAACGGGAATAGCTTGTATGGTAGGTATACTTATTCAGGCTAATCATGGGTTCGATATCCACTTGAGGAAAGGAATTTTTTTAATATTTCCATTTCTCGGTCATATAACGAAATGTTTTAAATCTTTGTCCATTTTATTAGATAACAAAGATTTTAATATTATTAAGATATTTATAAGAAAACAAAGCCCGGCGTTATGTTCCGCTACTCAACACGCTATGTCTGCAATTCGGTCGGTGGGTGGCGATTCATTATCACATACTGAAAAACCAAAACGTTTTCCGTTAAGGAAATTGCGTAAAAAACAAAGTAAATAATCTATTGTCTTTCAGTTTTTCCTCGAACTGTCGACTTAATTGTCATCAAATGTTATCACGAGCCAAAAATATATTACAAGGTGATTTGTTAGATTTTTTACAGTTGTTTTTTTTACGTATCTTCTGTTTTTTTTTGCTTTTTCTAGGTAGCTCTTTCCCCCACAGATTAAAGCAGGTAAAAGGGACATAGTGTTAAGACACTCCTGTCCCCAGTTGCCGCACGATCTTTGGAGTATCGGGTGGTGGAACTTAAGCCTGGCGCTAAGTGTGTGACTGTCAGCTCGACAGCTGTGGGTTCTATTACCACTCGGACTCCGAGGAATGAATTTTTAATCAATTCATTCTGTGGCTTTGGTGACGAGGCAAAAAGTGAGAAAGAGAAGTGTTTTAATGTGAACGAAGTGTTTTAACACTAAGTTCCCAGGTTCCCTCAACATACCCAGCAGAGTATGCTATGTGTAGGATGCAACGGGAAGCTGAAAAGTATCTCCCATCGGTATATTTCACAGTGGCCCTCCATTTGTCCTTGTTTCACGCTTTAATGATAAATACAATGACTCTAAATCATTTCGTTACGTTTGAAATTATCTGAATATACTAAAATAATCATTATTTTTATTGAAATAATGATCATTATTATATGGCCATCATTGAAACGGTCAGATATATAAACAAGTTTTTGTTAGTCTCCTAAATATCATTTGTTAAATATGAGACCATTGTCATTTGTATCGCGATGGGATAGCATGTGACAGTGAAGTGAAGTGAAGTGAGAGTCATATTTCAAGTAAGATGAGTATACTCACTTACGTTCCTCATTTTTCAACCTAATTTTCGACACTCGATGAAATTAAATATTTATTTAAAATTTATATTTCCATTTCTTCGCTCTGGCGTCGCGGTCGGTCCAATGTTCGGCGTTGAGTTCCGCCACTCAACACGCAATGTCTCCAGAATTCGGCGGAAAGTGGGGAACGGAGTATATATAGTATATAGTAGGTTCCTTCTGCCTACCCTACTGTATGCGGGATACAGCGTGAAGCTGAAAAAAATTTTTTTAGAGATAGTGCATGTTGAGTGGTGAAACTAAATGACGCGCTTTGTATTGTTACAGAGCGCGTTTAAATTTAAAAATTTCAGCAACCTTGTGTGACCTTCAAATTGTATTCATTCATTATCAATGTTCAACTGTACATATATAATTTTAAATTTGTCATCGTAATACAATGTCCTATAGAAATTTTGTATAAAAACGTGCTTAGAAGATAATAAAACTTCACACAAAATTACCATAAAATATACATAAAAAACCGACCAAGTGCGAGTCGGACTTTCGCACGAAAGGTTTAGGGTAGATATTTTAAGCTTAATATTAAAAAAAATAATGTTTATAAATAATTGTATGAGAACCCCCCTTAAATATTCGTTTTATATTAGTCTAGTTTCTTTTATTTTTAAATACAATATAACCAAATTTTCTGAGAAAACTTAAAAGCGTTTACCTGTTTCCGTTATCAATATCTATAACCTACTTAAATATAATGATTTATTTACCCTTTTTATAGAAAATGATACGGAACCCTTCGTGTGAGAATCCCACTCGCACTTGGCGGTTTTTATATTTTGGATAGTTGATAGTTTCGGTTATGATTACGGCGTTCCTTAACTCGAACTCTGTGACGTCATACACTTGTATATGTAACATAAATATTTAGTATTAACTAATTCTAACTGCTTATTTTATTATTTTCAGGTGAAAAAGGTGCCTAAAAATAAAGCGTGGAAGTGAACATTTGTAGAAGAAACCAAGAAGAATGGATCCCGGTTATTTCGACATAGACAGGAAGCAAAATCCACGGGAAACAGCTAATATATTTTCAAAATTACTATTTTGGTAAATATTCTGTTTTTTTTGTCTGTCGTAGAGTGGAATGATTGTCTCTTTTTTTAATATTTTAGAAATATTGAGTGACGGAACTCTACATCGCGAGTGCTAGATCAGGAAAAAAATGAACATGAACTTTATGTATCATTGAACAGACAATGATTCTAAATTATACGGAAAATACAAAACAGATTATCTTAACAATATTTATAGCATAACAGCCTTTTTTTGGCTAAAAATAATTATACCAGAGTTTTTTTTAGTTTCACTTAGATATACAACTTAATATAATGAAATCTATAATCTATATATATAAGAGGACTTGTCCTCACTGACTGAGGTAAGACGCACGCACAGCCGTAACCGCTGATGGTAGAAACGTTAAATTTGGACAAAAGTTTACTTTCGTAATCTGGACATCCACTAAGAAGGGATTTTGAAAAATTTTAACCCTAAAGGGGTGAAATAGGGATTGAAAGTTTGTAAGGAAAAAAATTTAAATCGGCACCGATTTTTATAAAATTTGAAATTTAAATTTTTAAAAATATTTAATTGAACACGTGTTTCATCGTTTTCTAGAATTCTCTCCCTAAGGGTGCAAATAAGGGGTTGAAAGTTTGTATAGGTTTTCTTTAAATTGTCACCAATTTTTATAAAATTTGAAATTCGGACTCTTAAACGTATATAATTAAACACATGTTTCATGATTTTCTAGAATTCACCCCCTAAGGGTGCAAATAAGAGGTTGAAAGTTTGTATGGGAAAATTCTTAAATCGCCACCGATATTTATAAAATTTGATATTTAGACTCTTAAAAATATTTAATTGAACATATGTTTCATGGTTTTCTAGAATTCACCCCCTAAGGGTGCAAATAAGGGGTTGAAAGTTTGTATGGAAAAATCTTTAAATCGCCACCGATT
>HE671429.1:72026-102952 GCA_000313835.2 Heliconius melpomene melpomene | reverse complement strand
CAACTTTTATTACAATTTTTGTAATTCTATTATTCAGACATGTCCAACGCTGGAAAAGAACTTCGACGACATCAAACACACCACGTTATCAGAACGTGGAGCCCTGAAGGAGGCAGCGAGATGTCTCAAGTGCGCGGACGCGCCCTGCCAGAAGTCCTGTCCTACACAAATCGATGTCAAAAGTTTTATTACCAGTATAGCTAGCAAGGTTTGTTACATTTTTTTTAGTTATCCAAAAATGGGGGTACCTCAAAAAAATTAAATAGCACAAATTAAATTCAGCTCTTTTTCTAAGTACCCACCAAAAAAATTTAATTATTAAAGAACTTACTTTAAACTTATGATAATTGGTCTCGTCTTCCTAAGTAATTGGTCTTATATACCTAATTTAAAGTGCAACAGCAAATGACTATAAACGAGACGGCCATGGATTCGATTCCCAGTCATTTTATACACATTTATAGACATACTCGTAGCCTCACTCTCGTTACAAGACAACGCGTGGAGTTCTGGCACGGCAAACTGAAAGTCCTAACACCTGGTTGCCTTACCATTAACATTAACTACAATAACATTAACATACAATAAAAAACATAAACTAAAATATATTTTTATAGAATTACTACGGAGCAGCTAAAGCCATTCTCTCTGATAACCCGCTCGGCCTGACTTGCGGTATGGTGTGCCCTACAAGCGACCTCTGCGTCGGCGGCTGCAACTTGCACGCGAGCGAAGAAGGCGCTATCAACATCGGTGGACTGCAGCATTTTGCTGTTGATGTGAGAAGTTGTTTTTTTTAGGTTTCACGCATATGGTACGCAGAGATAATCTAGTGTCAAGGCACTCCATTCTTCGCTTAAAGCTAAGAAGTTGAATCGGGGCTAGGAAATGAAAGTTATTAAAGATTAAAAGACATAATTAAAAAAAAATATTGACTTTTCCTTTTGATTGATTCCTTTTTAAGAAACATACTAAGATTTTTTATTTTAGTGCATAATTTGTATATTCTTTATACAGATATTCATGAAAATGAGAATTCCTCAAACGTTAGATCCTAAAACGAAACCATTGGCGAAAGGAGGCGATCAAAAGATCGCGCTGATCGGCGGAGGACCAGCTAGCTTGAGTTGTGCCTGTTTCCTCGCAAGGCTGGGATATAAGAACATTACTGTGTATGAAAAAGAGAATTATTTGGGAGGTTTAAGGTAATTACTGCAACCTACAGACTATATTTATGTACTAAGTAATCGTTATAAATGTTTTCTATTATTCTTCTTCACTATCACTTATGACGTTTTTGAATGAATGGGGTTAGTAAGTCGTCAAGTAATTTTGCTCGTCTCTTTAAAGTTTTGTAATTTAATGAATCTTATTTATAAATTTAGATTTTTTTTATTTAATTATTTTTTTCAGTTCATCTGAAATCCCTCAATATCGTCTTCCATACGACGTGGTGCAATTTGAAATAGACCTTATTAGGAATCTTGGAGTCAAGTTTGTGACTGGACGCAAATTGTCTTCTAAAGATATAACTGTTGATGTAAGTGTGTTTATATTATGCACGCTGTTTCACGCTGTAACCCGCATATAGCAGGATAGGCATTCCGAAACTGAGACCCTAGTGTTAAAAAGCGCTCAAAATAATGAAATAAATGTTATTCTTAAAGGGACTTCTGAAGGACGATCATGCTGCTGTGTTTCTGGGTATTGGTTTACCGGAGCCAAAAAATATTCCTATATTTAAAAACTTGACTACAGATATGGGATTTTACACGAGCAAGAACTTTTTGCCGCTGGTGTCTAAGGGCAGTAAAAGAGGTAAGTTCTAGTTGTTGTCTAAGACTTTAGCACTTAAAAATAACTTTATATTTAAAATAAAATGTCTTTGACAAATATAAAATTATTTTATTATTTACCAAACCGATTCTATATTTAAAAGGGCAATAATTGGAATAATATTTTTACTCATCGGCTTGTCTCTTATCATCTTACATCGTAGGTAGTGTCCCGAATTCGAAACATTGCGTATCGCGCAGTTCAACGCTGCACTATGCCTTAAGTACTTTTGCCATTTGAAGACTGAATATTTTCATTCACTCGTGCTAATGAAGACAAAGATCGGCAATGAGAATTGCGAAAGGAAAATTCTAAATGTACTGACCTGATACTTTTATAGTTTGAAATTGTATTAAGCAGGGTAAGCAAAGCTGGAGACCTAGTGTTAAGACACTTCGTTATTATTAAAACTTTTCCGATCCCCGAATCGAACCTACAACCGGCTCTTTGAATGCGACACCATCAGCGTGCGACTGCCCGCTTGTGTCTCTATGAAAAAAAATATGAACATTAGACTTATCTAAATTAATATTTCCACTTTTAAATGATAGGGATGTGCGCCTGCAAGTCCTCGTTACCGGAGCTTTACGGTAATGTGATAGTGCTGGGCGCCGGCGACACCGCCTTCGACTGCGCGACGTCCGCGCTGCGGTGCGGCGCGAGGCGCGTGTACGTCGTGTTTAGGAAGGGCTTCACTAATATACGAGCTGTCCCTGAAGAGGTTTATTTTTATAGTTTTATCACGTAGCAGGGCAGGGGGGACCTGGGAACCTAAACCTTCCGGTTTAGACATTTCCGTTCTCCCCTTTCTGCTGAATTCTTGAGATATTGCGTATTGAGATAAGGAAGTCATTGCCACACTTTGCCTCGTTATCAGAGCAAGGAAACTTTACTACTTTTTTTTGTAATAATTGTTATAGAATAAAACTAGCAACTTTACTCTTTCCCGTTTAACAGGGTAGGCAGAGAAAACGAAGTATCAACATTCCGTTATTATCTTTTTATACGAATTTAAAGACATCGTTGAGCTTGAGTGGTGAAACTTAACGCATCGATCTGTCTTTCCAGAACTGGAGAATGCAAATAATTTGAAAATCATCATCCCCTGACGGGAATATTACTTAATAAGCAATTGCTTGTCTCTATTAACTTTGTATTTAATTTTTTACAGGTAGATCTAGCAAAAGAAGAAAAATGTGAATTTATACCGTTTATGTCCCCACAAGAAGTCATTGTTAGAGACGGAAAGGTAACCTTCTAATAGTTAAACAAAATAATATACATTAAACTTGGTCATTATACACTAGCGAGAGCTACGTCTCGCACTTTAGCAAACAATGTATTATTGAAATACATAATAAAAACGATTTAATTACTTGAATCATACTATTTTTCAATAAAATCCTGCATAAAAGTTAAAATCTCTTTCCAGATAGCAGCTCTTAAAATGTGTCGCACAGAACAACTAGACGATGGCGAATGGATCGAGGATTCTGATCAAATTTTGCAATTGAAGGCTAACTTTATCATATCTGCTTTCGGGTCGGGACTTTATGACACCGATGGTGAGTTCTAAATTTTGCATTTTCAATATAGAAATATGGGGTCGGTTATGGCTCTGGGGCACAAGTGTGTGAGTGTAAAGGCGACAGGTTATGGGTAGGAATGTGGTAAATTCAATGTGTAATATTTTCAATTCCTCGCTCTGATAACGAAATAAAATTACGGCGTTAGGTTCTGCTTCTCAATGTTTCGAGAATTCGATAGAAAGTGGAGAACAAAAGAGTCTTAATGGGAACGGATTGTCTTATCACAGGTTCACTCTGCTTACACTGCTGGGCGGTATATATCGTGGAGCTAATAAATATTGTTTCCTTTTCTGCCTGTAGGCATAAATAAATTATATAAATTGGTCCTTCGAGCCATATTAAGACATATGCAAATATTTTAGTAAAAGAAGCAATGGACGGTGTGAAACTCAATCGCTGGGGGCTACCAGAAGTGGATAGCAATTCTATGCAAAGTATCAGCAAGCCCCAAGTGTTTATTGGAGGAGATTTGGCGGGTGTCGCGGAAACTACCGTCGAATCCGTCAACGATGGCAAAACAGCTGCTTGGTATATGCACTGTTATCTACAGGTAAATGTTAAATACAAGACGGAAAAACTGTCGTCCAAAATTTAACAATGTCACACTTAACACAAGTTTATTATATGACCAAAATTGAAATTTCTTTAATACTAATAATAATTTAAATCTACAATGACAAATATTTAGAAAATATTTAATGACTGTTAGAAAATAGTAAAAAATATAATCCCTTTATAGCTGTCTGCAATAATATAATTATTATAATAGTAGACTTTTCTTATTAACTAATATCTCACTAAAAATATTACAGGGTATCCCATTCGATTCTCCAATCGAGTTACCCAAGTTCCATAGTCCTATTGATGAAGTGGATCTATCAGTGGAAGTATGCGGTATTAAATTTGAGAATCCTTTCGGGCTTGCAAGTGCTCCTCCCACTACGAGCTCGGCTATGATACGACGAGCTTTTGAACAGGGCTGGGGATTTGCTGTCACCAAGACTTTTGGATTGGATAAAGTTAGTATAAAATAGTGTAAATTATTCTAGTTGTTGCTATGAACGATAAGATGGATCGGTTATTTTTTTAACTTCACTCTGAAACCCGCGTAGAGCAGGGTAGGCAGAGGGAACCTGGGAACCTAGTGTTAAGATACTCCTTACACATTAAGACATTTCCATTAGCCACTTTCCGCCGAATTCTGAAGGCATTGAAAGTCGAGTAGCGGAACACAACCCTGCGCTGCACCACGACTTGCTACATACCTAAGATATACTTATTGCAATTAAGTCGATTCTCCTGTTGTTTTGCAGGATTTAGTTACTAACATATCACCTCGTATAGTCCGAGGTGTTACATCTGGAGAAAACTTCGGCCCCGGTCAAGGGTCTTTCCTCAACATCGAACTAATTTCTGAGAAATGTGAGGCTTATTGGTGTCAAAGTATCAAAGAATTGAAGAGAGACTTTCCTTCTAAGGTAATGTCATGGAGAAATTTAAACTTTAGCGCGAATGTTTGAATTGTGTTGTTATATACATACATATTTTGTAGGTACTTCATTAAAATAACTAAATACCGTATAAATAATTAAATGAAAATAATCTCTTTGTACAGCTCTTACAGTACTTATACAAGTAGTTACACATATATCCTGTAAATGGAATGCTACTAATACAATTAAAATAATAAAATATAAAACAATTTTAATATTACTAAGAATAGGTACCTATTTTATATTTTAAAAAATATTTCTAGGTGGTAATAGCATCAATAATGTGTTCCTACAACGAGTCGGATTGGACAGAACTAGCACAAAGGGCTGAGGAGTCTGGAGCGGACGCCTTAGAATTGAACCTGTCATGTCCTCATGGCATGGGGGAGTCTGGTATGGGGCTGGCTTGTGGACAGGTGAATTGTTTTCTTTTCTTTTTTAGCTTCACGTAAAGCAGTACATTGTCGAGCACTGTCTGAATACATTGTAAGTTGCGAAACTCAACGCTGTATTGAAGGGCGGGGAATGGGAATAAATTGAGGTAGAAAACAAACAAGCTGTTAGTAAAACTATACCTATACTATAGTTTTTTCTATAAAAATATGCTTTTGTTCAACTAAATTTTAAACTTTTAGGATCCAGTTTTGGTGAAAGGCATATCACAGTGGGTACGAAAAGCAATCAAGATTCCATTTTTCGTGAAATTAACACCGAATATTACTGATATTGTTAGCATTGCTATGGCAGCTCATGAAGGTATATACAATTATTAGAAATTAAATACTTATTTAGGAAACGTATAAAAATTTGTACGTAGCGGAATTTGAGCCCGCGCCTTTTATAAGCCAAGCACTCTGATCACTAACCCATACGTTCTCATCAAGCTACGTCGAAATTCTTCTACGCTTGTTCGAAGTTGTTTATACAACTAAGAAACGAACGAACGAACGAACTAACAAATGTACATAAGTACAATATATATTATTTTTTTCATTATTTTAAAAAAACCGTAATGTATTTTAAAAATATATTTAAAGTTATAGCTAAGCTAATTTAATAAAGAATATTTATACGTAACCATTTGAATGAGTTAATTATTACCTAGATTATATTAGCTTTATTAAAAACCTATAACTACCCTACTTTGTTTTAAAATAAATAATTTAAATTTGATTCTTAATTTAATCGACAGGTGGCGCTAGCGGTGTGTCAGCGATAAACACTGTTTCAGGCTTGATGACTATCAGACCAGATGCTACTCCATGGCCCAAAGTTGGTAAGTTCAGAATAAATTAATATTATTAAGAACTGTATTCTGTATTTTAAACTTTTCCTATAGATCTCGCTAATAAGGTGGAATATAAATCAGTATCTACATATACCTAAGCATCTGTAGATAATTAAAAACATAACGAAAATTTTTAGATTTTTTTTTTATTTTAGGTCGTGAAAAGAACACAACGTACGGTGGTGTATCCGGTAACGCGACCCGTCCAATGGGTCTACGAGCAGTCTCCGCCGTCGGTAACAAGTTACCGGGATTCCCCATTTTGGGTATCGGTGGTATAGACTCGGCTGATTCGGCGTTGCAGTTTATTTTGTGTGGCGCTCCTGTTGTTCAGGTTAGATTGAAAAATATTGTTTTTGTTTATAATTCGGTGTATAATTGAGAATATGTATATGCTTCAAATTTTTTATTTGGTCATGTGACAATTTTACTATAAAAAATTAATTTTATTACTGCATTATTTTCTTCATTACCGTTATTTTAGTAAGTTGACGGTACCCGTATCTCGTAGTAAATTAGGTAGATCATTAAGTTTCAGATTTATAACCGATTTTATTTAAATAGGAACCCATAAGATAAAAATTGGATTAAATAATAAGGAAGGAAAATGTTTATCAATGAATTCACTACCAGAATGTGGAACCTTATTTCTGTTATCAAAGTAATTAAGTCCATTTAATTACATATATGTTTATATATATATATATATAACTGTACTATGTTTGTACAGATAATATTATAATATTCCATATATCATACACCTACATACTTCTATCACTTTCAATTATATGATGGAGATAAATAAAGATCTGCACACATTTCAGATATGTAGTGCCGTACAAAATCAAGATTTCACAGTAGTTGAAGATTATATAACAGGATTAAAGGCGCTTCTATATCTTCGCTCTCGAGGACTCAATGGATGGACGGGTCAATCACCACCAACTTTGAAACACCAAAAAGGAAAACCTGTACAGACTTTATACGATGATGATGGAAAGGTATTATTCATTTATTTTTTACATATTGTGGTTTGGATTATAAATTATAATTCGTATCTTGAGTGTATTATTCGTATATTTTTTTTAGCTTCATCTCACATATAGCAGGGTATGCAGAGGGAGCCTAGTGTTAAGATACTCCGCTCCCCATTTTC
This sequence comes from Heliconius melpomene melpomene, assembly GCA_000313835.2. Classification (NCBI taxonomy): domain Eukaryota; kingdom Metazoa; phylum Arthropoda; class Insecta; order Lepidoptera; family Nymphalidae; genus Heliconius; species Heliconius melpomene. Next base: position 95,590 of record HE671429.1, on the reverse strand, counting down.
TGCCGAATTATGGAGGCATTGCGAGTTGAGTGGCGATACTCAACGCCGCACTTTGTCTAGACACCAGAGCGAATAAACGAATTAAATTTCCGTGAGTGGGGTTCGAACTCACATACTCGCACAGTTAGTCACACGCTTCTGCCCCTATGTCACGAGTGTCCTTAATTCATTAATTAAGTGTGTATTGAAGTGTTATCCTGGGTTACATTGCAACAATTTTTTTATAGGTTCTAGCACACTTCGGCCCATACAACATTAAACGTGAGCAATTACTTCACGAAATAAGACTCAAATCAGATATATTAGGTGATAACAAAGTACAACGGCCGTTATCTAAGCCGGAAATAACAAATGGGTATTCAAAAGTACCCCAAATTAAGGATATCTTGGGAGAAGCCCTACCACGTATAGGCACTTATAAGAATTTGGACAATACTAAACAAGTTGTGGCTTTAATTGATGATGTGAGTATATTTTCATTGTAAACTATATTGATATATTAATATTAAAAGAAAAAAAAAGTTAATAAATCTTTTATGGGTCTGAGCATACGTGTATATAATAAAATTCCACAGTGTATTCTAGATTTGCCACTTCCAAAATTTAAAATATCAGTAAAAAAAATTCTGACAAGTAAAGCTTATTACACTGTTCAAGAATACTTAGAGGACAAACATGTATAGAATTAATGTCTATTGAATGTAATGCAGGATAGCTGCCAACTAATGTAATAGATTGTACCATTGATTTTGAAAAGAGCAACTGTTGAGTTTCTTGCCGGCTCTTCTCAGCAGAACTGCCTTCCGAACCGGTGGTAGCTTTTTGTTGACATGTACATTCGACGATTCAAAAGTGCTTTTATAGTTTATTTGAATAAAGAATATTTTGAATTTGAATTAAACATGATTAAACGACGTCCTTTAACTGATGGAAAATTAATGAAAAGTTTTCTGTACCAAACTTCTCCTTAAAACACGTTACGAATTTTTTGTAAATTTATGTAGTTTTCGTTAACAACAATATTTGAAAATTAAAATACATTTTAATTTTGGATTCTTTATAGATAATCACAATTATTTTTTTTAAATAATCTTTTTTTTCAGGATATGTGCATAAATTGTGGTAAATGTTATATGGCGTGCGCAGATTCCGGTTATCAAGCTATTGAGTAAGGATATTTTATTACTTCATTATTACTCTTTGATAATTAACTCATCCCTTTAGTCCTTAAATAGAATTTATCATTTACATATATAGATAGATATACATGCTAAGAAATAAATGTTAATAGATAATATTACTTTTTTCTAGGTTTGATGCGAAAACCCACATTCCACATGTAAATGACGATTGCACAGGTTGCACTTTATGTCTATCAGTTTGTCCTATTATTGATTGTATATCGTAAGTATAGCCTTTATTCAAAATAAATACTCTAAATTCTTTTTATTATCTGTGCAATATATAAATAATTGATTTTTTTTTCAGGATGGTGCCTAAGACTATTCCTCATATAATCAAAAGGGGTCTACAGTATCAAGTTCACCCAGTTTCACCATTAGATGCATGACAATGATAAGGAAGGAGTCGACAGCTTGTATAAAAAAAATGTATATTGAAATATAAAAATATATTTTATTAGAACAAATAATAAATATCTTAATTACCAACAATATCTTTATATATATCTTCTGCCCTCGTCTTGGCTGCGTTCCAAGAGTACACCCAGTCATTGGAAGGATTTACTTGAATTGTTAGTGCTGAAATGGGTTCAGGACAATTATAATGCTTTTTATTAACTATTCTTATTTCCTTACTTCCTTTTCTTTTGTCATGAAGTTTCGCACACACAAGGCATTCAAATTTACCAGCTATTTCTAAAGCATCTGTTTGGTACTGATTATTATTAAACTCATTTATTAGTCTTCCATTGGAGATTTTTCCTTTAGTCTTATGATCTAAATACTCTTCATATAAATTATCATTTTTATTTAATTTGTTAATATATTCACTCATTAGTTTAGTTGTTGGATAGTCCTCTAAAAATATAGCAGATTTATTATTCGGAGACCAATCTTTTGCTGATGGTGACCCAAAATATATTGGTATACTGCCAACTTTGATAGCACGCCAAAATTTTTCAGTAACATAATCATCACAAACACCATTTTCTATAGCTATAACGAATTTGTACCTTGCAATATATCGTAAAAAGTTTTCATCATTTAAATTATTTAAATAATCGTCAACAAACTCTACAGGCATTTCTTTGTTTTTTAGGCATACTCCATATGAATCTATATCAACTAGTTTCATCAGTTCCTTTACATATGCATCCCTTTCTGTTGCCGTTTCACAATCACTTTGAAGATATAAAACTGGAGATATTTCATGAAGTAAATCGTTTTTAATCTTTGTAGGCACATAATAATTTGTACCAGTTATATCATTTAAAGATTCCAAATGTTGCAAAGGAAACGGAATGTCACTGTATCTACTAAAAGTTGCGGAATAATTAAATAAACTTAGTGTCACTTCATGCATTAATTCCTCAACATTCCTAGGGGACTCTTCATGATATAAAGCCCAAACTATTTCAGGTTTCCTTGGTAAAGGCAGGTTGTCAAAATGTAGATTGCTGGCGTAAAATAAATATGCTTCAACATGATTGATTTCATTATTGTTAACATCACTAAATACATCACATTTTATTTCCCTTTCACATTCAATAGTCCTAGAGGTACTTGGAAACCCTGAAGTCCACCACAACATAACAGGATTATCGGGAATTTTATTTCTTTGGTTTTCACTATGGCTCCACTTCCAAATAAAAATTAATGTTAAACACACACCACTAAGCCACAATATTTCATATAATGTTAATTTTAATATTCTGTTAGGGAATTTGAATAAAGTTTTTATGATTTTATACATTTTACACTTTATTTATATTTGTTTATTGTTTTGAGAGCCCGTTTGTAAACTACATTTCTTATCACAGGATGCCATGATAGACAAATAATTTCCACACAAGTTTTTATCATTTAACAATGCCTATTCAACAATATTTTTAAGTTATTCAATAATGTAAAATGAAATATATTTTGCATTAAATTATATATATTAGAAAATTTTCAAGTGAATAATAATTTTAAATAATTGAAGTAAATTGAGTCACATAAAGGATTATTTTCATCAGTAGCCTAACAAATAAAACTAATTTGTTTTGTAAATTTAATGTTCAAAAAGTAAATCCTCTCTCTTTATGCATATGGTAACCATCTAAACAAAAGGCAATCATTAAATCTATATAAAACAGTCCATAAATGGCTCCAACAATTTTTCCAATAATAATAAGATTTACAAATGCTATGATAGTCAGAATTAGTTCTATTATTAGAAAATAAAATTCAGCTTCATATTGGACCTGGTCAACAACATAAAGAACCATAATATATGTGGTCATCATAAGAGTAGGGCCAGCAACTAGGCATTGCCAAATATCCAACGGCTCCACTATGTGAGGTATTATATTCAGAAGCAGTGCCACTACCTAAAAGTAAGTTTTACTTACTATATATTATGTAACCTTTGTTTCTTTTATAATATAAAATTGACTAAAATATCATGAAATATCTTTATTTGATTTGTACAAATATTAAGTCAGTCACTATCACCAAACAATACACATCCTCTTTCTTTAATAACATAATACTGATCTATACATAGAGCTACTAAAATATGGCAATAAAACAATCCATATAGAGATCCTGTTGGTTCATCTTGTAATAGTATGGCAACAAATGCAGCTATGTTCAAAAATATTTGTATTAATAGGTAAAGTTGTTCAGCCAAGTTATGCACTTGGTCAACTAAGTAGAGTATGATGAACATAACAGACATGATGAGTGTTGGTGCAACAGCCAGGCAATGCATTATGCCAGCATCAGTCAAAACAAATGGAATTAACATGAGAAGCATCGACATTACCTAGAAGTAAAAATTACTCTAAAATTTCGAACCTACTGTAAAAAGGATTTAACCCTATGGTTATTTTAAATTGAAACATATTTGGCTTTGCATGTGTAGAATATTTTTATTAAGGGAATTTTTATTTAAGCTTTTAATTTATTCACATTTTATTTGAATATTTATCAAACTAAGCAATCAGAATTTTGAAATGTCACGCGAGTTAATGAACACATTATTAATTAAACCTCAAATAACTAATTAGATTTCAAATTTACACTAAGTAGTAAGTAGGAACTTGTTATCACAAATGTCACTGTCAATTGTCAATTTCTAATCTTTATATACATCGAAACTTATTGAGCGTTCAGTCATACCATAATAATACTGTGCAGAGTTTAATAACACTTGCATAATACAATTTAAAATTTACACAAAAGCTTAAAGGTAGACGATTACTTAGAATAACTTTTAAACGCTTCAAACAATATTTAAAATAACAAACAAATTTGAAACAAGTAATCTATTCTATAATATGGCATATTTTTAAAGTATTTATAAATTAAACAATTGAATAAAGTTTTTATTATATTTATTAAACATGCTTTTGACTAAAAAGCTTAAAACTGTTACAAAACGATCTTAACATCTGTTAAGCACAGCTAAATGTGCAACCTCTTTCATTAGCAATTAAAAATAAATCTACAGATAAAGCTGTGAGCAGGGCAAAATAAAATACCCCATATAATAACCATAACCATACTCTTACAAGATTTAAAAGGAAACACTGAATAAAGGCTCCAAATGTGAATAGTATTTGAAAAAATAAATACATTTTTTCCATAAATAGGGGCACTTTTTTTCGTAAATATAATATGACAAATAAAAAGGATATAACTAATGTTGGGCCAGTTGATATGCAATACATATGACCTTGAGGTTTTGTTATCACCATTGGTAAAATAGTTAGAACAAGGGAAATCACCTACAAATATTAAAATTATGCAATTTCTCGGAATAAAGATTAAGATATCAATATATACAAAAGGTATGAATAAGAACACTTACAAATTCTACGAGTTTCATCAAAAAAATATTATATCGGATTAATTCACTCCATTTTTTATCGACTGGCACAGAATCTGTTTGTAAAAATAATGGAAAAATTAATATAAAGCAAAAAATATATAAATATACTATTAAATAACCATTAACAAAATATAAATTTACCATTAATTATCATGTCCGACATTGTGAATGCAATAATATAGCTATACTGTCTTGCAAATTAACTATTTAAAATATTTAAAGAACCCATATTACGATTACTAATGCTAGTTCTTAAAATTGTGAATACAAAAAGAAGTAAGATAAAAATATATGGGATTCAAAATAACAAGCTTTTGTTATAAAATTGACGTTATAATTCTTCTTTTTACTAATTTTGTGGTAACCAGATTATAAGCGTCAATGCAAAATAAAATATCTGACATACCATAATTATATTTAAAGCTAATATACAACAGATTTATTATGATAATATATCTTATTCAATGTATCTGTAGAATAATATCTAAGAGCCTGTCAAGTTACTATTTTATATCAACTATGTAGCCAAAATTAATATTTTTCAGAATCTTCGTTAAATAAATATTTATCAGAATCTTCATTATCTATGGTATTATAGTATAAAGTATATTATCTATACATAATCGGCAATACCGAATACAAATACTCGTCTAATGCTAACTTCTATGCTGCCAGTAGCTGTCACGTAAATGTCAAAGCGTTTATCTGGTCTGGCAGGTCTGGTGAAGTACTTAGGAATAATATTAATTAATTTGGCGAAATGGTTTATTAAAAAATTGAAAAAATATTTAAAATAAGATGGAGGAGGACGACCCAGTTGTTCAAGAGGTAATTACGCTAGACATCCACCTTGACAACGTGTTTAAATTATAAGGTTATGTTTACAGCTGAAAAGCAAATTATTTCACCTTTAATTATTTGTTTAGATACCGGTTTACCTATCTCAAGCTCTTTCTGAAAACCTTTATATATACCAGTATCCAGTACGGCCAGCCAATAGGGATTGGAAAGACGTTAAAGTCAATAATGCATCAATAAAACCAAAGAACCAACTTGTGAGGATGGAAATAGGTTTGGACACATACAGTGATAAATATTGTTCTTCTAAAGGCGAGCAAATTGCTTTAAATACAGATGGACCACAGGTAAACATAACAAATATTAAGTATAAATATATATATTTTTAAGTATCTGTAAATTTAGATATTTTATATGTTATAATATATTTATAAATTTAAGGAGTCCAGATTTATAAAAGATAAAGAAAAAGAAAAATCTCAATATTTTAGAAATGGAATAATGGATAAAATAGTATATGAAAGTAGCACTCCATGTGTTGAAACTCAACACTATGCTGTGGCTATTTTACAGGACAAGGAGCTACACTGTACACCTATTAAAGGTAAATAATAAATTCTATAATCATGTAATTACAATAGCTACTGTATTCTGAAAGTATGTACTTATAAAAATATGTGAATAATTGTGCAATATCCTATTTTCATTTATGTAAATGTCATGTCAAAGCTGTAGTGCCAGATCAGATTATTTAAATATCAATGAACCAAATGACTGCTTATCTGAACTACTGTACACACCCAATTCTCTCCTTCATACCCATTCTGGTGCTTACATTAATTCACTTGTTTCATTGTTTCATACAATATTTTAAAATTTATTTCCACAATTTTGTAATTTTCTGGTTATATCTTAAAATATTCATATGATGTTCAGGTATTTTGCAACTAAGACCCTCTTATTCATATTATGATAAACAAGATAAAAAAAAAGCAGACAATAACAAAACTGAAACTTCTGATGATGAGGAAAAAGAACCCGAAGCTCAACAGGTAAATGTTATATGTATTTGTATAAAAGTATAAATTATGATATTAACTATAATCTAAAATATTTCAAATAATAAAATTTAATTTAAGAAATGACTTAAACAAATGTGAATTAACAAAATGTAAAAGCTAACTAAAGCTTGTTCTTAACCCACTTCAGTCCATAGTGAATGAAAATAAAAAAAAACAATGCACAGTATCTTTACTTCATTTTATATATGAAATAGGATTTTATATTTATTCTGAACATGTAGAAATTTTATTGAGACCGCTGTGGTACATTATCATGGCATGTGATTATAAACGCGTAGATGATGGGTTCGATTCTCTGGTTATGAGACAAAGCAAGGTATTGAGTTGCACCACTCAACACGCATTGTCTTGACAATTTAGCGAAAAGTAGGGAATGGAGTGCCTTAACACTAAGTTCCTCTTGCCTACTTTGCTATCTATATACAGCATGAATCGAAAATAAAAATGTTTACCATTTTTTTGTGATTTGAATTCTTAGGTAACAGTTAAATTTGCAAGAACAGAGACAGAGGTTGCTAAGAAAGCACGAGAGAAATCGTACGAGACGATATCACAAAAGATAGCGGATGAACCTTGGTATGATGCATTATGGAAACATTCACATACTGATCATGCTGAAGTAAGTAATAATATATTTTAGCTAAGATTTTGGTTATGTTATTATATTATTAGTTAATTTATAGCTTCTCACACCTCTTTTACATTTATTGAAGTTTGGTATTGGCTAGTGGCTATTTCATTAGAGAATTATTAATATTATACTAAATTTACACTTATGCATAGGTACAATAGGTACAATTATAATTAAGACAAATTACTTAATAAAACAAAAAAATACAATGTTAACAAAATATAAAAATAGCAAAAAGGTTACTGTAATCACAACAAAAAAACAATCACAAAAAAATATCCTATGTCTAAACTGTACTGAAATATTTTTCCCTTTATGCTGCTCCCGTAAAAGAAGCGCAGACGCTTCCACCTGTATATTTACTACAGCTACAACTATAAATAAATATTTAAAATGTGTTTCTTTAATCAACCCATTTATAATTTCAGTTGGAGCGTATGAAATTATTCAGTGCGACGACATTAGACGGATCGTCTTTGAACTTGGGACCGGCTGAGTACATTAGTGCTCTAGTACCACAATGTACAGATGAAACTGAAGTGGGGCCCGTAGAAAAAATATCACTACAAGATCATATAAGGGGTATATTGATGAGTGGTAAGAATTTTGTGTTATGTAGTGAAGATTTTTTTTAAGTTATGTATTTATAATATTTAGCAAAACATACAAAAACTTTATTGAATACAATATTATAATAATAATAATAACCGTAGTAGCGTTGTGTGTTGTGCCGGTTATTAATGTCCATGTCACAAAAACTGAAAATGACAGAAGGAGAGCATTTGTTTATTTTTATTATACTATATGTTTTTATTGGTATTTAATATTATACAATTAATAATATAACATAAATATTATATACATGTTATATTATTAATTAATTAATAAAATAAACTATGACTATAACTTATAAACTATTAAATTATAATGTTCTATCCATTCCAGCAAAACTGATGCGGTTCTCAGAGTTACGTGCCCTCACGAGATCCGGTGATGCGACGTTAGTTTCCGCGCTACTAGGCGCGGCGTGCTGCATTCGAGGTTTGTGGGCGCCGCGCTCAGAAGAAATGTATGCCGGTGCCGCACCCCCACATAGGGCACTATTGTGCGCCGCGAGAGACCATATTGTGAGTGGGGGATTTATTTATCACTATCGACCCGCTCGTGGCTTCGCCCGCTTGACATAGTTAATAAAAAGTTTTAACCAATTCAATTAAAAACTTCGAGCAATGTGGTCATGGCGCAGAGGCACCAGGTGTGCTGCAAAATCGACTGGTTGTGGGTTCGCTCCCCACTCGAAGAAAAGAAATATTTGCTTAAATTTATGTTTTCATTTCTTCGCTCTGGTGTTAAGGCAAAGTGCGGCGTTGAGTTCCGCTCGACACGCAATGCCTCCAGAATTCGGCGGAAGGTGGAGAACAGAGTGTCTTAACACAATGTTCCCACTGTCTACCCTGCTATGTGCGGGATTCACTGTGCAGCTGATTTTATAAAACTTGAAACGCTAACGGGCTTGCCGTCGAATTCCTAAGGCACTAGTGTCTAGACTCGAGATATACTCTTGTAAAAGAAACAAGATATCCTTGGCATGTAGACCAAGATATCAATTTTAAGCAATTTGCGAGTTATTAATTAACATTTTACTTAGTAGATATATTGCAATTTCCAGCTATACCTCTTCACGCAACATTCATACGTGGACAGACGTAAAATAACAGCGGTGGTACGCTTACCACCACAAGAAGTATTAGAAATATTGAAATCCATAGCAAAATACAATCCTAATACTGGCTGGGAACTGCTTTTGCCACCTGACACAAGCTTCGAAACGAAATATCCAGATGTAATACAAAGGCAAAACTTATATTGGGAAGCAAGGCAGCGTCAGTTCAATGAAATGTTAATAGGTGAAAGCGTTCCAAAGCGGCAAAGAAAGAAATCTCAAAGAGATTCATTTAGTTCGGACACTATGAGCAGTCCGAAGCCCCGTAATAATAGTGTCAGTGTTAGTATTAGTGACGAGGAGAGTGTTAAGCGTGTTAAGAATAAAGGTATTGGCGGGAAAAGAACTAGAAATGTTAGCTCCGGTAGCGGTCAAGACGCAACGTGACTGCTGTATTTAGTTAGGTTATCAAATTGTATGCCAATTTCGTATAATTAGGCTTGTTGTTAACAAATGTTCAATGTCTACTTATATGTTTTTTTTTACTTCATGCTGTATGTAGCCAGAAGGAACTTTTTGCCGTTTTCTGCGCAATTATAGAAACATTCTGTGTTGAGTGGGACCTTAACGAGTTTAGCCTTGTAAGAACAAAAGCAAGGAAATGAAAATATTAATAAATAATAATTCTTTCCCACAAGTGGGAATCGAATCCAAAACCATCGCTCTTATTTATCACACTTATCGTAATGCTTGTGCTTCTGTTGTCTCATATATTGTATATATTTTAAGATATTAAAATATATTATATATTTTACAATATGATTTTTTTTATTATTTGAGAATATAGATGGCTGTTTTTTGGGTTTTAATTGATTGTTAAAATTTTGTTGAGAAACATTGATACAAAATTATTTCTTTTTGAATTTGTGATAAAGTGATGACACTTGTTATTTAACTAGGTTATTATATTTGTATGCTTTTCAAATCAGGGAAATCTTTAAATTATATTTTAATGTTTATCATAGTTTTAATCCACTACTCAACCAAATACAACCCATTATTTTTTTAATATTGTTTATAAACAACATAAAATGAAAATCTTTGAAGCTATGATCGTTTTGTATGGAAAAATATCTTAGAAAACCTATAAAAACTAATAATAAAATTTTAAGAACATATACTTAGTGGCCAGCATCCTCGGATGGTTTCCAAGAGGTGCAAATTTGAACCCTGTTTAAAATTTTATGTTTCCAACACATTGTTCCATATTTCTTTTTTATTGTAAACTAAATAAAAACTATTCAAAGTAAGATTTTGTACTGTATCTTAGTATAAGTAGCAATTTGCCCGCCTAAAGGCGGGAGCACTGGTTTAATATTAAATTATATATTAATACTAATAAATATCGTTCAATGTGATTAGTTAATGATTATTAATTACAGTGCGCTCGACGAGTCGTGGTCGCCCTTAAGTTGGGTGTAGATGGTTGGGCTGATTGACTTTAAGATTTTCTTGCTTGATGATGGCCACAACTCGTTGCCTGTACTATAATATGTGAGAATTGAACCTTCAACACATTTACGGTAGTGTGATGTAACACTATTTAAATAATGTGCTATAATAAATAAATTATTTTTTATAGGCAAAACAGTATAATTTTGTACCTATTTAAACATTTTATATTCTACAATTTATTTAGATTTTTTGATCACTATAATATGAAGCAATTTTTTGTTCAATTTTACTATGATAATACGGCGAAGGAGCTATACATGAATTATGTTACAAGAATTTCATTATTTTTTGACCTCTCTCACCCTTGTCACAATTGTGAAATCCTATTGTCATATATTTTGTCATTTTACACTTTAGAAGTTATTAAATCAAAAAATTTTTTAGTTTCGCTCACTGTATTACATATTCATTTACAGCAGGGTAAGAAGACATGTGTTAACACTAGAGTGGAAATCGAACCCACGACCTATCGCGGTTACGTTTTTCATATTTTTCAGCATATTTTAAATTGAGATGTCACGAAAATCCTCTGTGACGTAATTTATAGATTGTCCCTGAAAGTATCTATGAAATGTTACTTTTTATAAACTGTTACTAGTATAATATGTTATACATATAAATAATTAACTCCTCTCTCAATTAACCATTAGTAAAAAATGTGTGTTCCAATTATATTTTTCTATATTTATATGCTTTATTAAGTTAAAAAAATAAGAATAAATATGTAATATATTTTACTGTGCATCACATTTTAGGTAAATGGATATATGTATTTGATTTGTATAAACAAAACTGTAAGTAAGATTAATATAGTTATTTAGTGTTTTACAAGTAAAGATTTGAACCCATGGCCATGTTAGTACATATTCTATTACACAAAAATGGTGCCATGGTAGCTAAAATTTCTGTAATTTTTAGTTTCGACCTGCATTCCTCATGCATCTAATGTTAGAGCAGTCTGTTCGTTACGCACGTTAGTGTGTCGAGTGACGGAGTTCAACGCTGCACTTTGTCTTGTTACCAGAGCGAGGAAGATAAATAATTAATTCGCTAGAATGGGAATTGAACCCATAACGAAACGGTCGCGTTTACAGGCATACTCGTGCCACTGCGCAACGACGCTTTAAATAATGTTAATGAATTAACTTTGTCGGTTTGTTTATTTGTCCGTGAATATAATCTTCCTATAGATATTATGTAAATTGTATACAACACATATAGGTAAGTATACTCGTGTAAATATTGTATATTTCTAACAGTTTTATATTCAACGTGAATCTGTTTATAAAATGTTGTTTTAATAAAATATTTGGCTTTTCAGTATGGTTTTATTTTTTTGGACATTGATTACTTTTATCTGTTGAACTTGTTTTCTCTAAGACAAGCGAAAAATGTATTTGTAGTACAAATCATTGGATAAACCACTGAGATATAATAATAATACGACACTATCCACAGTTTAAAGAGATTGCGTGTAAAACGCTAGAACTTAGGACGCACATACATTTAGCAGATTAAGAAAATGAAAATCATTTCACATATAATCATTCCCTGTGCGGAATATAGAACTCACGACCTCTGCGTAGCGACTACGCAACAAAAGCGTCAGGTTATTAAATACTTCAAAAATAGTATATAATTTTTTTAACTTCATTTTTTGGGTTTCAAAATTGCGGTAATGAAAAAAGATTTTCGTAACATCAATAATTTATTTCAAACATTATTTGGTGCTAAAACTACACGCTACAGTTGTGAAATTATTGTAATAGTAGGTACCTAAATATTAACAACTTTGACATTTAAAGCGGAAACAAATATTTAATAACACTTTTTATAGATTAAAAATGAAAAAAAATGTGGCATTTACAATAATGCAAACAGGTTTTAAACTCTAAATTACTAAACTATAAACATCACAACAACCATAGAATTAGAATTTCATTAACTATAATTGTTTAATTATTAAAGTATTTACTAAATATAATAATAGGATACTCTAATGACTATATGCTGTTTATATTTAAAACAAAACTTAAGATTGTGAAAAACTTGTATCTCGCCTAGGGTAGGCAAAGGGAACGTGGCTTTAATATACTCCATTATTCACTTTCCGCCCAGTTTCTGAGATATTGCGTGTCGAGTTGCGGAGCTCAACACCGCGCTTTATCTTCTCACCAGAGCAAGGAAATGAAAATAATTTATTTGCATAAACGGGAATCAAACACACATTAGAAGCGTTCCACTGCGCCACGATGAGTTCAAGGTAGGTCTTTTGCTTAAATCTATGTTAGTTTGACTTATTTGGTTAAACATAAAATTTTCTTAGGTTGTGTCATATAAGAGACATTCAGTGCTATAATTTTCTTTTAAATTATGATAATTTAATTTAAAAAATAAGTATATGTACTTAATTTATTTTTTTGTCATTTTCGCAAAAGGCTAAGTGATTTAACATTTAATACATATCGTTAAATAAGAAATTATTTTAAGATACAGACACGTTAATACTTTCTCTACAAGTCAATAACTTTCATAATTTAAATAGTTTTAAGTACATGATTTTTTAAAGAAAAAATATAGTTAAAAAATAAAACAACCTAAAGTAAATAGCGTACAAATAAGACGAAACAAAAAAATCAAAATCAAAATTTACGATGAAATAAAAAAAAAAGAAAAATTATAATAAATCAATACGAAATGCCTTTAAAAATGCCAAATGGCAATTGCCGCCAAAAATTAAAACGCTACAGATAATAAAACACATTAAAAAAAGTTAAAACATTTTGACAACTATAAACAATAGTAAAGTGAGTCCAAAATTCCTAATTTTATTAGCGGAATTACAAAAATGCATATTACAATTGTCCGCGATTAAACCGAAGCGGGTTTTTACGAAAGTATAGTTGCAGAGGCCCACTTTACAATCTTCCAAGTTTATTGGGCGCTCGTTCTCTAAGAATAGCACTTGGTACGGATCTTCAATACGGAAGTTGTTGTCGGGTTGGCATCTGTAAATAATAATATTATATTAATATTTCATTCCATTTGGGGGAACTAAATATTTTCACTTCCTCGGTCTGGTAACTCCAGATATTGGCAGAAAGTGAGGAGCAGAAGCATCTTAATGGAAACAGAGAGTCTAGGTTCCCTCCACCTACCCTATTATACTCGTATGTGAGATACACCATGAAACTAAAAAATGAAAATCAAACTTACTTATATAAAACAGCACCCAAATTAGCATTAAACGGCGTCATAGTGGAAGTACTCCATTTCCTAGCTTGTATGGCGGCGGAGTGATAATTGTCTCCGGTTAACGGTACACTATCACGTCTCGCACCGAGCGCCGCCACTGTTAGCAATATCATTGGAGCTTCCGTGAAGTGGATACTTGCTCGAGGTTGTTGGGGAGTGTCTGTAAATAATTATAAAATAGTGTCAAATTTCTGTTCTCCTTCTTAAAAAAAAAACTTTAACCATAGCTTAAACTTATAGAGTTATTATTTGGAATAAAAAAAAATGTGAAATTGTGAAAAACTGAAACAAAAATATTATAATAATATGAAGAAAAAGACACAGACTGCTTCGGTAAATAGATCGGAAGAAAAAAAGTCAAATTTCTTTCTATACAAATTATAAGAAGAAAATTTAAATCCTTACTGCGCTCCACATGTATTTTGAAGAAATCCATCATATCTTTGACGCCGCTGCAGCCTACTTGCTGGTTCATAGGTGTTCCGTAGCCGTACTTGTAATACATCTCTAGGTCCTCAGCATATTCGAGACGTTTCAGATCTTCTTTAGTGAAAACCTAAATAAAAATATATTTTCTTCATTCATTTCTTTACACATTGTCTAATTGTAAACGATGACAGGGTTAGTGGGTTCGATTTTCTCTCGTGGGAATGAATTTAGCTTACCTTATCATTTTCTTGCTCTGGTAAGAAGACAAAGCAACCACGCAATATTTTGAATCCATGCACAAAGCGGAAAGCGAGCTTCTTAACACTAAATTCCCACAACCTGACCCGCTATATGCGGGATAGAGCGTGAAGACAAAAGAAACACAGGGATTTCATACTCACAGCACACCACGGAGATATTTGCGTGATATCCCACGCCTTGTTGTAACGGCACATGTCGTACATGTAGTGTATCATTTCTATTTGTATGTCGTAGTTGAAGCCGAGACGTTTGGAAATGTTGCTTATCATCTGGAAATTAAATCGAACAATTAAAGTAGATATTATTTTTTTTTTTTATTTTCTATTATTTTCAGGTTCACGCTATATTTCGCACAATATAGGGTAAGTAGAAGGAACCTAGTGTCAAGATACTCCGTTCCCCACCAAATTCTGGGGATTTTGCGTGATGAGTGGCGGAACGGAGAAAAGAAATGATGATATTAAAGGTTGTTAGGAGCTGTGTATTCGTTCAGAAATCGGCGTAATGTAAATAACGATGTTTTTATACTAAAATTTTTATTTTAATTAATAATTACTTACTTCTCTATACTCTTGTTTGGATTCGAAGATCCTTAGCTGTGTGAGTGTATCGTTGTTCTCGTCCACGTTTCGTGTCCAGGATGGGCAGAATTTGTAAGGCTGTAATTTTATTGATAAAGTTTTAGAATAATTACTGCAATTAATACTGAATTAGGAATTAAAAAAGTAAACATTTTTTTTTGGGGGGATGGCTTCTATCTATTATTTTTTTTAATTTTTCTATAAGCAAGACTCGTTAAAATATTCTAAGTAATTATTACTTAATAATAAGCCCTTTATCCTTTTGATTCTTATTGTGTATATAGCCATTTTTTTATAGAACCGCAAACTTAAATCGCAAAAATTTAAGAAAGATTTCAAAATGAAAGGAAACAAAAAGAACAAGAATAGACTAACTCTTAGTAATTTCTCATCGCTTTCCTTCGTTGTAATTGCAGGATCTTCCTGAGCCCGGAACAAGCCTTCGGTGAACGCTCGGAACGTTGTGCTCGAACGTTGTTCATTTACATATTTAAACTGAAAGTTAAGTTTTCAATTGTATTAAATAAATTGAAATACAGCAGGGTAGGCAGAGGGAACCTATTGTTAAGACACTCTGTTCCCAACTCTTTTCGGGACATTGCATGTTTAGTGGCCGTACTCAGCGCTGAGCTTTTGCCTTATTGCCAGAGCGAAGAAATAAAATTGTAGAAAATAATAATTGTAAATAATAATCCCTCGAATGAGGATTGAACCCACAACAGTCGCGTTAGAGTCACACCCTTGTGAATCTGAGCCGCGACGGCCTCATATAGTACCTAATTGATATTCATTTTTAGAAGCAAAAAATTCTACTAAAGAATAGAATTTAGATATTGTATAAGATAAATCAAATTAAACGGATAATTCTATGTAGTGTAATTTTAATATAAAGATTTATCACTTACGTAAATCTATTTATATAAATAAAGTAGCTATGGGTTAATTGAATAGGATTTTCGATTTAAAATAGTTGATATGGTTTCATTCTTTTATGTAACGTGAATCTTCATAATGAAATACATAATCGGCTTTAAGTTGTATCCCGCACACAACAGGGAAGACAGAGGGAACCTAGTGTTAAAACACTTTTCAATTCTACTATAAGACAGCACTTTACAGACATAAAAAAAAAGAATAAAACTTACCATATAATCATGTAGATTATCAGTCAACAGTCCAGGGAACTTCTGTTTCCAAGCTTGTGCCAGTTGCTGAGTGGAGATATAGCCATCGCTCGTCAGGTCACCAGCGAAAGTCATGTTCTGTCGAGGATTCCATTGCCAGCGTTCTAGAAGATTCACGTCTGATGTGCACATACGCATCTAAAATATTGTATTATTATGATAAAAAAGTGTTATTTAAGCTTTCGATTAGCATAATTATATTTTATTTTTATAGCTTCGCGCTGCATCCTCCACTCAGCATGGTTTAGCAGAGCAGAGGAAACCTAGTGTTAAAACACTGCGTTTCCCATTTTTCACTGAATTCTGAAGGCATTGTGTGTTGAGCGGTGGAACTCAACACTCAACCGCGCTTTGACTTGACACCAGAGCGAAGTAAACCACCTAAACTCATAAATTAATTCTATAAACATTACCCTAAATTAAAAAAAAATAATTAACGAGCTCATTTACGAGAAAACTAACTTCCTCACGTACCACTATTATTTTCATATGTTAGGCACATTATTTCTCTATACAAATTCATGCACGTAGTACTAGGTGGTTATATGCATTCTTTGCATATTTCGACGTACTTGGTTGTTAATATGCATACAAAATTCTCTTTTAATAATATTTTATAGGGCTAGAATCGTATCGTAAATTTTTCTCAAATATTTATTAGGGTAGACTTGTTAAAATAACATGGATGAATAGTCCATCCATTGGTTTGTAGATTATAATATTATAAATTGTATATTAATAACAAAATTACAATTTATACATACAAATATATTTTAGTTATTATAATTTATATAGATATTTATTTAAATTAATATTATTCAATTCACGTGGATTACATAATTCTACAACGCGCTGTAAATGGGCAAGTAAACAGATTACGTGGTATGAATCATCGCCTTGCTCCTCAGTAGGTAAATAGCTATCGTAATCAAAGGTTTTCTATAAAAACTTTTGATTTTCGTTTTGCACCCATGAGAGGCATTTTTGTCGTAGGGAACCTAGTGTTAAACCTAGTGGCTCTTTGTTCCCATTACGACAATATCATTTCCTACTTTCCGCCGAATTTTACGTTACGGCGTTGAGTTCGGTATAGAACGAAGCTACATTAAATAATCGAACTCACGATTCCCACTTGGGGAAATGAACCAACCATCGTTATTACAGTCACAGACGCTTTTATCACTGCGCCAAGACAGCCTCAATTAAAAGGTTTTTATTTGAAGGAAAAAGAAAATTGATTAAATCGATATTTTTTATATTACCTCCTATAGGTTAATATCTATATGGTAGAGCTCTACTATGTGTTTTTGTATATAGCTATGTGTGATAAGTACATGCAAATTTTCATGAATTATTATATGCGAAAATATGCTTTAGTTATGTCGGAGTCTATTTTTAAGGCAGTTCAGCCAAGAAATTAAAGATGAATATTTTTGACAATTTTAAAGCAATTACTGTAGAACACTTTTTTTGATTTAAGTATATATGTGTTTGAATCGTAAAACTTTATATTATAGAATTCTACTTACGTTTGTCTCCCGAAAATTGCCATTTCTATAGTTGGTTATGATGTTATTTTTAAAGTCCGTCAATTTCTGGAGGTTGGCTATTTCATCCGCTTCTGGGTTGTGTGAACCATGTCGGTTCATCAACCATATGGCTAAGGGTTGACATCCTGCAAAAAAAAAAAAACATTTTATTGAAATTTTCGATGCCATTTACATATTTATAAAGCTTTTTTTTATATTTTTTGATCTACTTGTATTGATGATTTTTTTCAGCACTTATTAAGTTATAATGGAGGAAATTTTAAAATAATAAAAAAGCTTGGAATATTTTTAAACAGAGCCGAAAATCACAACAACGATTTACGCATATACATATATCTATTATTGCCGTAATTTCGGTTTCACACTTCGTCGTCGTTATGTTAATGCATGTAGGTACTATTACATCCTGATATGGTATTCATATTATTATAATAATCACTTTTTTTACTATTAACACTTTAAACACGCTGTTCTCGACGCACGCTTCTAGTGTATATTTTATGTGTGATGCTTCATGGTGTATCCCTCATATAGTAGGGTAGGTGGAGGGAACTTAGTGTCAAGATTAAGACAAACCATTCTCCACTTTACATCGCGATTTCTCTTGTTACCAGAGCGACGAAATAAAAATATTAATAAATAATCATTTATTTCCTCGAGTGGGAATCGAACCCTCAACCTTCGCGTTTCCATTCACACTCTTGTCTCTGCAGCAAAATTACCATTTTCTTACTAATTAATTAATTGGAGGAGACAACAACTTGTATTATTAATATAAAAATAATCAATTTTTATAGGCTTTGTTCGAGCTGTCATAAATATTTAATGCGACTTAATCATAAATCGGCATTAGTACTAAACGCTGACCTCATCAATTACACGAAGGTCTCTGTTAATGTTCATTTGTCATGACCTTTAAGAACTAACACTATTTGTTCTATATTCTATCTTTATATAAAAAAGTACAATAGGTCAAATTATTAGGCAGAGGGAACCTAGTCACTCCGTTCCCTACTTTTTTCCGAATTTTGAAGGCATTGCGTGTTGATTAGCGGAACTCAACGCCACCCTTTCTCTCACTGCGGGGAGAAGAAATGAAAATATGAATATAAATAAATATTTCATTTCCTCGAGTGGAGATCGAACCCACAACCAGTCGCGTTTACAATCACACATTTGTGCACCTGTGCCATTGCCGTGACAAGTAATAAGTTTCACTATATCCTAATTATTTAAATTATATAATAAAGAGCTTTCTTAAAAAACAAAAATAATTATTGCTGTAAATGATATGAAATGTATTCAATGCTATAAGTTATATGAGTCTAAACTCGGCTGGAACTCGAGTAACCTTTGAAGAGTTCCACTATTGAGAACCTGACTGCATCATCAGACTAGGTCGCGATACCATGTTATTGTGTTGTCCCCTAAGCTAAATTCATAGAAAAAATCATTAATCGACCAAATTCAGTTTATTAGTTTTTACTATATAGTTCCTTAGTTACAGCTCGACCTAATAAAAGCGTGTTAAAAATAAAGTCTTAGGACATTTTCTATTTTTAACTGTAAACTGTGTCGTACATTATTTTACCAAATTTTTATAATCTTCATGCTGTAGACATAAAGCAGGGTAGGCAGTGAGAGCTTAGTGATGAGACATTCTTTTCCACCATCTTTTATCCAATTTTCGAGATATTGCGTGTTGAGGGGTAGAACTCACCGCCGCGCTCTACCTTCGAATGGGAACCGACAACCGTCCCGTTTATAGTGAGACGCTGTCATAAAATAATTATTCTGTTTTCACGTATTCGTTGTACCTACTGCTATTACTTTAAACATTTTAAGGAGAAGCCGAGGCCCTCATGGCACAGGAGCAAAAGGGTGTGACTGTACGCGACGGTTGTGGGTTCGAGCCCTACTCGAGGATATGAATTATTATTTATAAGTATTGTCAATTCTTCGCTCTGGCACTAACACGCAATTCCTCAAAAAATCTTAACACAAGATTCCCTCTACCTAGCTTGCGTGTGCGGGATACAGCGTGTAATTCTTTTTTTTTATTTTAATAAGTCGAAAACATACACTCATAACATTCAATACAATCCCCATAGAACTTGAACTATAAAGACCCCTTCGACAAACCATTTATTTGCAACACGGTGACCGATCATGTGTGCCTAATGAATGTAGGTCACAGCTAACAAGCATAAGCTGTTACCCGTGTATTCTGAACCTTTGAGGCTGCAGATAAAAAAGAAAATATATTTTGGTATAAGTATACAGAATATAATATTTTTTATTATCTATTTGCAATTTCTTATTTTTTTTTTATCTGTCAATAATGTAGGGGTAATTCTTCTAATTTAAGACATTTTACTGGCACGCTCGAAACGCCATATTTCGAGAAATCAATCAATCGACATTTTAATTAATGAAAACAGCTTTATTTAATAGTTATATTTAATTTCTGAATACACAATTGTAAATTTAAAAAAATATATATTAAGACCACAGAGGCATACGTTGAGGTCCGCTATTCAATAGGCAAGAGGGAACGGTATGTTTTAACACTAGGTTCCTTCTGCGTACACTGATATGTGCGGGATACAGCGTAAAGCTAAAAAAATAACGACAGAATAACCCGAAAATAAAAAAAATACGTTTAAAATGAAAATAAAATTAATCTACAACCATTTCATTTATATTTAAATCTAGAAACGTAAACTGCAAATAAATAATATCTCAAGACATAATTGAAATTCCTTTTATCTTTTATAACATGAAAAATGCACAAAAGTTTAAGATAAATGGACGGACCGACGGTTATTTAAAGTTCTACGACCTACAATCGACATCGACAGTACGCTGTCAATAACGGTATGGTACAGCAATTGAATACACAGACCGACAGTCACGCAAATGTTGCTATTGATATGTTAATTTGATTATATGTTTTAACAAAACGTTTTTGTATCACTTTTAGTGCTTTATTTTAATTTATTATACATTTTAGTTCGGTGCGCTGCGTTGTGTTCCGTCACTCTACACGTAATGCTTTCATTCAGCGGGCAATGGTGAACGGAAAACTTTAATAAGGACAGAGTGTTTTTACACTAGGTATTTAGGTTCCCTCTGACTATCCTGCCATTGCCACGTGCGGGAAGTGCAGTTTGAAGCTAAAGAAAAAATATTATTAGCAAAGGCTATTTATTGTTCCTTAAAAAATGCTCTCAATGCTTAAGTTTCAATGAAAACCTTAAAACCTAAAATAAAAAAGTAAAATAGGCATTTTTAAAACGGCCCGCCCCATCACGAAGCATAAGTTGCTAACAATGAACGATGAATGATGATTTTTTAGGCCTTTTTTGCATGTAACCATTTCATTTTCCTAGTATTTCAATGACTTTGGCAGTTTATTATGTCTAGATTTTTATTTTATACTCGCTATATAACCGTAGACTTTATTCTTTTTTTTGTTTGTCCTTTTGAAATCTATTATCTTTTGCTTCTTTCAACAAACCTAAAGAAAAATATTTAAAAATGTTAAAAACCTATATAAGTTTTTTTTAGCTTTTGCTCTACATCTTTCGCATCAAGATCTAGTGTCAAAACATTTCGTTCTCCTCTAAACCTACTTCTAAAGTTTATATTAATAAATCTTAGGTGCATTTAATTCTCATTTCGTTCGTTAAATTATCCATATCATTTAAATTATTTATGAAATCCGATTGGAATAAAAACTTATCTAAGCCACTCGCTTAAAAGGACAAATTCTTTATCCACCGGTTTCAAATATCCTGTAAATTAGCCCGTAGTTGGCAATTAGGGTAAGAATGTGCCTACAACTTTGTAAATTAATATAAAATAAATAAATCAGTTTCGTGCTGTATTCCGCACACAACAGGGTAGGCAAAAGGAACCTAGTGTTAAGAAACCCCGTTCCGAACTTTTCCCCAATCTTTATAAACTTACTGCAATAATTGGAATCTAAGACGATATTTTATTACAAACTACTAGTTAGTTATTTATGTCAGCCTTTTGTCTTTTCTCTTTGTAAAAAAATTGTAAAAGATTAATATTAAAGTAACTTAGGATAATTTTAGAATATTTATTAAATTGTGTTTAACATAACTAGGTTAAATAAAAAATATACAACCATCGCAAAAATACTAGTATATACGCGTAAAAAATACATATAATATTATATTTTAAGTGAACAGTAGAAATTTCTTTAAAATTTAAAATAATTTTAAAGGGGACGAAGTATAGAAATACGAAATGGGGACAGCATGTACTGCATAGTTATACTCGTAGGTTATGAGTAAGGAAAATCAAAATGATTTACGTGCTCTACGTCCGCATTTTGTAATATTATATTAGTAAGCCAATAGTGGCGCAGGGGCACAAAGGTGCGGCTAACGTTAACGCGACAGGTTGGGGGTTCGATTTCCACACGAGGACAAGAAGATGAAACGACGTACTACCCGAGAGTTCTAGATTTCGTTTGCTTACTCTGCTATAAGGTAGCATATTCTAAGCAGTAAGAAAAACCTCATGGAGTTGCATCATTTCTTTTTATATTTTTTTTATCACCTAGAGGTACCTATTTGGCAGGTGTATAATTATATGCGACGAATAAAGGTTCTAATTTCATTCTGAGAAATATTTATATGTAAATTAAACATACTTTTCCGGTTTGATTAGATAAAAGTGGTGTTATGTTTCAATTAATTTATATTTTTTCAAATGAAACGTCACTGGGGAATAGGTTCAATTGCATATTTTTTTATATTCACTCTGTATCCCGCATATAGCAGTGTAGGTAGAGGGAACGGAGTGTTAGGACATTCCGTTAGCAACTTTCCGCCGTTGAGAAATGGAATCCAAAAGGGTGCGTTTGCCTTGGTACTAGAGCGAAGAACTGAAAATATTAATCTATATCTATATCTATATATATAATAAAACTGTAAGGGGGGTAAAATCTGTACATTGAATATAAACTAAAAAAAACCTTTCCGGGGGACTTTATACAAGTAATAGAAGAGAAAAATATAATTTTTGGAATTCTTGTCTGTCTGTCTGTCTGTTGTGACTCTTTAACGCAAAAACTACTGGACGGATTTAAATGAAACTTCTTTTGTCGCATAGCCATTAGTCTTCGCCTACATATAGGCTATAATTTATTTTGATATCCCGAATACCTGATGTGAAACCCTAGCAGCCCGCCTAATCTATAAGAGATATCAATACAACGCTTTAGGAAAAGTTATTCAGCGTGATGAGCATTTTCTGTTGAAATAAAAAAAAATTGGATCCAACTTTAAAAATTAGCCAGAAAAGATATAAAAACAACACTTTCTACATTCCCATACAAAAGAATCCGTATTAATACTTAAAAGTACAATTTGGACTTTAATAACCGTACTATAAAGTTTAAATGTTAGTCGCTGGATTCCGGGAAGGCAAAACAATTGACTGACGTTAGTATCGTATAAATATTATAGCTCCAGATCCCAGAGTCGCCAGGACTATTAGTCTTACATGTAGTTAAGACATA
>HE671429.1:52826-71926 GCA_000313835.2 Heliconius melpomene melpomene | reverse complement strand
TTAATATATTTACGAATTATCTTAATTAACAAAAAATGATTAAATAGAAAGGAAAGATGTGTCGTTTTCCTCAGTTCTCCTGAATAATCATTTGAGCTAAAATTAAAAGAAAATTAATATATTTTGTATAATTGTCAGCAAAAACCACATTTTACGGAAGGGTTTTAAGCATTATTAGGGTATTTCTAAATATTACTGAAACCCTCAAAACCCGTAATTATGGCGGCTAGGTGCTTTTTTAATTAAATTGTTTATCATGACAAGGAGTAATCCTGCTAAGTCGAGTGTTAGCGTTATTGCTGGAGCAAAAATATTTTTCCGTCCTATTCCGTTCCGTTATTTTAATACAACCCTTTGTTTTCTTTGGTTTGTTCGTATTATTTCGTGAATGTCATGCCCTTAGGGTTATCCTCGTAGAATTTATTAGTGGTGGAGAAATTGTTTATAAATGAAAGACGAGTTATCATATTAGCTTGTATAATATATATTAATGTTTTCTTCTTTCATACTCATACAGATATCTTTTTGGGAAAATGTTTGGAAATGTAGGTATGTTAAGTAATTACGTTTATATATCTATATCTATATCTATATATATAATAAAACTGTAAGGGGGGTAAAATCTGTACATTGATTATAAACTAAAAAAACCTTTCCGGGGGACTTTATACAAGTAATAGAAGAGAAAAATATAATTTTTGGAATTCTTGTCTGTCTGTCTGTCTGTTGTGACTCTTTAACGCAAAAACTACTGGACGGATTTAAATGAAACTTCTTTTGTCGCATAGCCATTAGTCTTCGCCTACATATAGGCTATAATTTATTTTGATAGCCCGAATACCTGATGTGAAACCCTAGCAGCCCGCCTAATCTATAAGAGATATCAATACAACGCTTTAGGAAAAGTTATTCAGCGTGATGAGCATTTTCTGTTGAAATAAAAAAAATTGGATCCAACTTTAAAAAATTGCCAGAAAAGATATAAAAACAACACTTTTCTACATTCCCATACAAAAGATCCGTATTAATACTTAAAAGTCAATTTGGACTTTAATACCTTACTATAAAGTTTAAATGTTAGTCGCTGGATTCCGGGAAGGCAAAACAATTGACTGACGTTAGTATCGTATAAATATTATAGCTCCAGATCCCAGAGTCGCCAGGACTATTAGTCTTACATGTAGTTAAGACATATGCTTACATATTATATGCTTACTAGTGAGTATTTGCAAATAGGATCCTTTAAAAGGTAGCAAAAAATAACGGTATATCTCTTTCTGGGCAAATGATGAAGCCATCGGATTGATCTGGTTATATATGAGGGATCTTTAAATAGTCCGTAAATAATATATTTAAATTTTAAAGAACCTTTAGGAAGTTTGGCAGAAGTAAAGGTCCACGTGAAAGAATGTGAAATATACATTTTTTACTTTAAAACATATATAAAAACGAAAATTTCTATTTTAATGTAACTGGAAGTGTGCTTTAAGTTGGCACTATCTCTGAAGGTTTTTTTAAGTTAGAGAGTATGCATACAGTCTTAACTACATATTAGATTTCAGCTTTGCTAAAATGATGTAGGTCTGGGGGCCCTGGGATCTCAGTCTTTTAATGTCAATATTTGTCAATATTTCTATGGTAAAATGTCACTTGAAATGTAAAAGTCTCTTTGTTGTAAATGTGCATCTACATTATTAAATCTAAAAGCCACAAATTTTATAAAATTAATAAAGTGTTGTGTATTTGTGACTTACTAAATATGCCTTCTATAAGGCGGTGGACAAATTTAGGCAGAAGAATCTAATCGTACTGCCCAGAACGTGAAGATTGCAATGAACGTGAAAAAAATCAATTGAGACAGACCCGTAAAGCACGATAGTTTACTACTACTGATAATGGTGCAAATTTGAATCGAGCTCCTTTTTGTTATATATATCAATTGATGCCAGCAGTGCCTACAGCTGTGTTGCTATTGGACCTATGAACTCAGTTAGCCAATATTGTAAGGTTATTGTAAAAATTGAAATTTAAAAATTGTTATTGTAAAATAAAGCCAATAGATTGTGTTGTGTAAATTGATAGCGTAACTTCCACCTCCAGAGCCATTGTACTCATTGGTTTTAGGAATAGAAGCATATTCTATATACACTTCTTAAAAAATATTCAACAATACAACGACTGCTTTCAAATGACTTCATTTGGAGTAACAAAAGCAGTTCGGGAGAATTTAATGCTAATTTTTAAGTTTTGTCATAGTATCTGCAGTTGCATGTATGTTAATCATAACTATTATAGCCCATATGCATTACAATACATTTTTCCCTCAACAGTTACAAGGTCAAATATATCATAGAGCAGGTTTATTGTTACCAGTACCAGATAGCGACTACAAGTCTTAGCAAATTTATTTTATGAAAAATTCTCCACAAGAAATCAACCTACGTTGTACACATAACAATTCACTGAAAAGGTCAATAGTTGAACAATTACAAAAATTATTTCACGAATACAATTAACTAATTATATTTTTCAAAAGTGCAATGTTTTAATGCATCTTCTATCGATGAAGTTGCCATTGTTGAAATTGGAGAAAATTTGGAGTCACGTGAAATAATCGATTACAACGTATTAAGGAAACACATCGCTCATATGATGCACTGCAATATCCCATTATATTTTGGCAAGTTGAAGATGGCTATGATTTCCCAATCAAGATGATAAATGCAGGTAATTGAAATATTTTGTTTATGAGATGCTATGTCATCTACAATATCACTTACTAAACACTTTAATTTGATTTGACAGTTGAATTTAGAAAGAACTTTAAAAGATCTACGGATTTTATTATCAGGAGATTTTCGCCAAACATTGCCAATGGTTCCACGTTCAAAGCAAGCTGATGAACTGAAATCATGTTTAAAGTCCTCCAAATTGTAGAAACATGTCAAGGTATTACATTTAAGCGAGAATATTCGTGTCATGATGCAATATGATCAATCTGGAGACATATTCTCTAATTAACTCATTGATATTGGTAATGGCAAACTTCCTATAGATGCGCTGATTGGCTGCATCACCTTTCCTGATCGTTTTTGTCAGTTAACGTAATTCAAAGATGAACTCATTCATCATAAAGTGCTTCCAAATGTTGCTGAAAATTATTTATTCCATGGTTGGTTGAACAGAAGAGCTTTACTGGCTGCCAAACACACTGATATAAATGAATTAAATGTTCAATTTCCAAGATGTAATTCCTGGCGTAATGAGGACATATAAATCAGTTGATACGGCTACTAATGAAGATGATGTCGTGAACTATCTACCGGAATTTTTAAACTCACTTGATTTGCCAGGGTTTCCGCCTAACAATCTTCATGGTCCATTTAGCTTTATTACCCCTATTTACAAGGGAAGGGGCAGTGTTCAAGATTGTGGTAGTTATAGGGGCATTAAGCTTATGAGCCATGAAGCTCTTCGAGCGCATGATCGACCTCAGGCTCCGCCGAGAGTGTACTGTCTCTGCGTCTCAATATGGATTTCAGCCAGGATCGTGCACCATGGACGCCATTTTCGCCCTCAGAACTTTGATGGAGGCATACAGGGAAAAAAGGAGAGCTCTGCATGTGGCCTTTTTAGATCTGCAGAAGGCCTTTGACTGTGTGCCTCGTCAGTGTATCTGGTGGGCATTGCGATCCAAAGGGATCCCTGAGGCCTATATTGAGATTATCAGAGGCATGTACTACGATTCCGCTTCTATGGTTAGGACTGCTGTTGGCGACACTAGACCCTTCCCGATTACAGTGGGGGTTCACCAGGGCTCGGCTCTTAGTCCGTTCTTATTCAATGTAGTGCTCGATACTGTCTCGGCTCACATCCAGGACCAGCCTCCATGGCTGATGATGTATGCCGACGACATAGCACTCATTGCCGAGAACCGACTGACGCTGGAGCGTAAAGTGAACCTCTGAAGGGTACGCTTGAGAACGTGTCGAAGACAGAGTACATGGCCTGCGGGAGCCGGGACTCGAGCGCCATCCTTATAGGTCCTGAGCCAGCCGTTAAGTCGGAGAAGTTCAGGTACCTTGGATCCGTTATGCACGAGTCTGGAGGCATCAATCACGATGTCCATGGCCGGATAAGCGCTGCCTGGGCCAAATGGCGGGAGGTCACTGGTGTGGTCTGCGACCGCAGAATACCACCCAAGCTCAAGGGGCTGATATACAAGAGCATCGTCGGACCGGTTCTTTTATACGGCAGCGAATGTTGGCCAGCACTATCTCGGCACACTCAGGAGCTTCACGTCACGGAAATGAAGATGCTGAGGTGGATGTGCGGCGTAACGCGGTCTGACCGCATACGCAACACATTCATTCGAGGTAGTCTTGGGGTCCGTGACGTAGCGGATAAGTTCCAAGAGCGTCGCTTGAGATGGTTTGGCCATGTTACGCGCCGGCCTAAGAACTATGTCGGACGCAAGTGCCTTGCTATACCAGTTCCTGGGACGCGACCTCCCGGACCCCCAAGGAAGCGCTGGTTGGATGTCGTGATGCAGCACATGAGAGCCAATGGTCTAACCACCGAGGACGCAAAAGATCGTGCAAAGTGGAGTAGTTTGACTAGAAAGGCAGACCCTGGCAATAGCCGGGATTAATGCCAGGAAGAAGAAGAATCTTCAATTAAAGCTTGTATGTGTAGTTGTAATTTTGCGAAACTTTGTAAAGGCACACGATTAGCGATAAAAAAATAATGAATAACGTAATAGAAGCAATCATATTGAAAGGAAAGTATAAAGGAGAAGACTTTTTGATGATGCGGGGCATCCCAATGATTTCGACTGACATACCATTCGAGCTTAAAAGACTACAGTTTCCAGTACGGCTTGATTTCGCAATGACTATAAACAAATCCCAGGGGCAGTTATTAAGTGTTTGTGGTATTAATATAGAAAACTCATGTTTCTCGCATGGTCTGTTGTATGTTGCCTGTTCCCGTGTTGGAAAACCATCTGCGCTGTTTGTTTACGCGCCAGATAACCAAACAAAAAAAACGGGTACCATAAAGTTCTACAATGAAAATGAAACTGAATTTAGAATAAGTAAAAATAAAATATAATAAGTAGGTATCATAATAAGATATCGGAAATTGTTATTTTTATTGTAATTTTTAATGAATATTACAAGAATTTAAAGTGATTTAAGTTTTTTTTTAATATTATATAATTGTTGACTTATCAACTTTCTTTATTTTTTTATCTTACTAGCTGACCCGGTGTCCCGAATAGTAGAATACATATTAAAAAAAAGAATCGACTGTAAGGCGATACGAAGTTCGCGGGTCTGCTAGTAAATAATAATTCCTTCCCCCGAGTGGAAATCGAACCCACAACCGTTGTTAGAGTTATCGGGCTTTTAGGGGAATTTCAAGGCCACATAGTAATATAATTAGTAACGTTCAATCAGAAACTTACGCTGTAAAGAGTTCATTTTCATTATGCAAGGTGATAATGAATGAGTCACAAAAAGTGAGCAATATTGTAAGTTCTTAAACACTTATTTTCATTTCTTTTCAACTTCTAGTGTTACGACATTACGCTGCCCATTTTCTGTCGAATTCTGGAGGCATTGTGTGTTCAATGGCGTAACTCAACGTCGCACTTTGTCTCAACACCAATAGAATCGACCCCACAACCTTTCCTTTCCCCTGCACCACGACTGGCCTCAACGCTTATATTATTAAAATATTATATATCATATTTTGCGTTCAAAAAAATATTCCTAACATTAGTAATAGTAATGGTAGAATTATTATAAAGAAAAGTTAAGTATTATTAATGTTTTTTTATTTGAATGAAAAAAGATATTTGTTTTTAAATTGAAGATATGCCCTGAATTTTCATGAAAATTTTGACAAGACCACAGACCAGTAATTAGAAATGGCCAAAAACCCTTGATCAGAGAAGCCTGAGGTTGGTCATAACCGCATTGGGGGCAGACCACATATAATATACTACCTAAACAGTATAATGGACGCTCCCGTGTTACAATTTATTCCTACAATAGTTTAGTATTAGCTAGTGCCTAAAAACAATGATATCAGTTATATTTATTTATTTTATTCTCTGTTTCTTATAATGGTTTTAGTTTTCTAGGTTAGCTAGAAAATACAAAGAAAATCTTTAAAATGAATAATATTATTAATTAATTTTTTTGTCCGCTAAATTCGGAATCTCGTACGGTATAATCCCAAATTTCTTTAGAAATTGAAACGTTTATTCGTTCGGCGGAAAGTAGGAAATGGAGTGTATTAACACTAGGTTCCCTCTGCCTTCCCTGATATATGCTAAAAAAAAACCTAGCTCATTTACTAGGCATTATGTCATTTCCTTTCAAAGAATGCAATAAACACTTTAAAGAATATAAATGCATTATACATATTACTAAGGCAAACAATGGCTATCTGCTTAGAATATTGACGAACTAATTAATTATAATTACTGTTTCTATTGAAAGATTATTTATTTAAACTACTTATTTAACTACTAGTATTTACGTTGAGCTTATACAATTAACGGTAACTGGTTTTATATATTTTTAATGGAAATATATAATGTTTTACGTTGCAGTTTTCTAATCGTAGTAAATATTGTTAGATGAATTAAGTTAGTTTTAATAGTGATGGTTGATCTATTTCTTTAATTACCAAACTAGATATTGTTGTCAGTCAGTCATTTATTTTCTGTGACTACTAAATCTTCCATTATTTTCTGGAACTACTTCCTTCCCTTCCCCACTCTACTTTAGTTATATTTCACATCAGCAATAGATATAATACCATAACTTTACTAAGGAGAGTTTATTTGTATATTTAATAGCAAAAGAAAAAAGTATAAATTGACAGCAAGCAAAAATATATATGTAGGTGTGTATTTAATGATACACGCTGTATCCCGCACACACTAGGATCCCTCTGTCTAGGACAGACTAACAATAGACTGTATAGAGTTAAGACACTCCGTTCCCCACTTTTCCGCTGAATTCTGAAAGCTTTGCGTGTTGAGTGGTTGAACTCAACGCCGCGCTTTGCGACTTCAGAGTGATGAAATGAAAATATTTATCATTTCATTTCGTTGAGTGGGAATCGAACCCACAACCTGTCGCGTTTACATGACATGTTTAAAAAGAAAATGTAGCTATACCTAACGAATCACTAATTACGTAAACGCTGTAGGCTGTAGGTAACTTGTTATTTAACATTGTACAATGTCCTTCATCTATTTCCATGGTGTCTATGGGGCAGTGGCGTAGCTAGGGGGGTGCGAGCGGTGCGGTCGCACCGGGCATCAACAGGAAAAGGGCATCAAAGTCGACGATTAGTGTGTTTTTTCTTTGTTTTTTTTAGACTTTATACCATTTTAAAGGGCATCAAGTCCTTTAAGCCGCACCGGACATCAAAATAAAAGGGGCATCAAAGTCGACGATCACTTTGTTTTTTTAGAACTCAACGTCGATGATTTCGTTTTTTTTTTAGAAGTCAACATTGACGATCACTTTGTTTTTTTTTTAGAACTCAACGTCGATGATTTCGTTTTTTTTTTTTTAGAAGTCATTAATAACAGGAAAGGGGCATCATGTCCCCCGAGCCGCACCGGGCAGCAAATACCCTAGCTACGCCACTGCTATGGGGCACATAAAATGCAGTCACCTCGTTATCTGACAACCTTACGTCACACAACTCTTGGATGTGGTCCAAACTTTTGTTAATGTTACCAATTAATTTGTTAAATTAACGTTTAGGTAAACATGACATAATGGTTTTATTAGGCTGAATGAACCTGACTTACATTTGTCATGTTTAAAAATTTCACAGTTAAAAACGTAAAAATATATTTAATTTTCTGTAATATAAACTTTAGTTTTCAATTAATTTGAAATAATTTATTTGTGACAGGTCAACAAATTTTATAATTTTGAAGTTTATTCAAATTTCGAACGCTTACAAGTAGGTACCCAATAAAAATGTTCGGTGTTATGGAAATAAGAAATATTTGTGCTATAAAATTACTATATTTAATTCTATAACAATAATTATTATTTATACCAATGCAATTATATTTGGATGGTTAGTGTAATATAGTGTAAGATCAAATTAATAATATACACCTATACCTCGATTTACACGGTAGATACGTTCCTAAGAAAGACGTGTAAATCGAAAATAAAAATTTTCAAGCCAAAACCGTGTAAATCGAAAAGCTTGCAGAAAATGCATAATTTTGCTATTTAACAGTTGTTTTTTCAATATTTTTAGGTGTACACCACCAACCAGTTGTTTTAATTCGCCATAACTAGACTGTTTAACAAAAGTTTAATAATTAATTTTTATTCAAATTAAAATGTTTTAATTTTTTTATTTTAATTAAACCTATTTGGTAAACTGCCATCATTTCTCACCAAAATTTCCCGCATTTTTCCCTCTAAATTTTACTTTAATCACAGATGCTAATTTATAATAATCTAAATTATGCACTCACTTGTAATTTACGAACATGGAAAATTAAATCATTTAGTAGAGTGCGATAAAAACAAAAAAAAACTTATTTGGAAAACCGTGTAAAAGCGAAAACGTGTAAAAAAAGTACCGTGTAAATCGAGGGATAGGTGTACTTAGTTTGATTTTTTTATGTAACAGAAAAATAACTTACCAGGAACATCATAAGCTTTATTCAGCGGTATTCCTACGCTGGCGAAGGTGTATGCAGTTTTTGTTCCAAAAAGGAGATATGGTTCTTCATCAGCGGACTGGCACGTCTCCTGGCCATACACCAGAGTAAAGAGCGTGAGAACGCCCAAAAACGCTAACCGCATTATGTGTGACTGAAATCGATTATTTTGAACTTATAGCTTTACTTTATATTTTCATATTTAAATTTTTGTACACCATCAAATATCCTAGGTTTTTTAAAGGTGCATACTAATTTAAAAATTTATTAATAGGTTTAAAGAGTATGTTTAAATATACTTCAATTTAAATATTATATAAAACTGTTTTTGGTAAAATTTGTTTGCATTTTCGTTAAGCTCAAGAGTTAAGCTAGAACTAAGTAGATAATGACATCTATATGGAATTAATTAATTGTTTGCGTGGTAACTTATAGAAGGTACCGACGTACTCGTTATTGAATTACAATTTCTATAATTTACTCATAACCATATCGTTAACATAATTTATTGACATAAGTAAATAGTAATTTAATAATTACTTTCGTATCTTACTTTTTTACTTAACAAATTTATTTGTTTTTTAATTTAGTTAATCATATGTTTTTAACTTTAATTAACACGTTTTATTTAGTATTTCTAACATTCGGTTATAGCTTTGTATATTTTGTTTATTTATTGTATTGTTTATTAGCGAACTGTTGTGGATCAAAACTTCAGCGGATATTCCTGTTATGTAAATTTTAGTAAATAATCATTTATATTTTTGACAGTTCATAAAATATAGTGCAAATAAATATAGTAAAAATATATAAAAGCTAAAAACATTTTTTTAGTTATATAGGTAGTTGCAAAGACGGATAGAAACACGGTAATATCCACAGAATAACATTACTGTTATTTTTAAAAATAAAAAAAAACATTCATATTACAACTACTTCTCGAAGAAAAAATAAATATTTATAATCCCCAACGTAACACGATTTTCTAAGCGTAGAATTGTTTAAACAAAAACGCAAAGACTTAAAAAAACAACTGCATATTTTCTATATTACAAAAAACAAAACAAAACTCCACTATCACAATAAAAAATAAATAAAATCACACCTCAATATAATATTTTTCGCGGTATTTAGAACTGTTTTTTAATCTGTGCAAGTAAGCGCGGGAAACGCGACGTGCTTCATTCAATAGTGCGAGAGAACTGGCACTACTGGCAGCAAAAATGAAACAGGCTTTTGAATGTACCTATCTAGAGAAATAAAACCATTCATCTTTTAATGAACAGAAAGTTTATATTTTTCTGCCATTAGGTACGTTGTGTAATATCTCACTTATGTATGCTTAAATTTAATAATTATGAAGCTTTGCAAGTATTTATCTCTATTAAATGTATCTTATGCTTCTTTTCAGGCTTATGTGCAACTTAACTGTAATGTCTGTAGATTTTGTTTAAAGCTCGAAAAAGTTATGTCTTTAAAAGAAAAAGATAATCTAAAACTGTTCAAAGGAATAAAATATAACTTGTTTTAAGTTGTTCAAAGAAAAAACTTAATTACGCATATGTTCGCCTTTCTATCTTTAATGATGCCTATGAAGTAAGAAGTAGATAATTATTACTTATTATAAAAAAATTAAAGCATCTATCTATATCTGGTTACAATGTCTAAAATTAATAAATATTTTAATAATAATAGCATACATTTTTTTATTGTCGAGTGTTATTTCTTTAATATGGTTTGCAAATAAACCTCATTATTTTATAACAAAACAACGGTTCCAAGCGAAGCTGGTCCGCAGTCTTCAAAGAAGTAATAATTGTAGACACTAGCGGCGTTAGGGTAGGGCGAGGCTGGGCGACCGCCCAGGGGCGCCGGATAAAAAGGGCGCTTTGCTTTGCGCAAAGATGTCTCCTCGCTGCAGTGGCGTGGCTAGGGTATTTGTTGTCCGGTGCGGCTTAGGGGACTTGATGCCCTTTAGAATGGTCTAAGATCTAAAAAAAAAAAACAAAGTCATCATCGTCTTTGATATCTAAAAAAAAACACAAAGTGTTCTTAACAACTTTGAAAATAAAATTGCAGAAAACATAAACTTTGAATGCCTAATAAAAGAGTTCGCAGATAGAAAGGCTAGAAGAAGTGGAATTTTATTACTTTTTGTCATAATTTTTTTTAAATAGATGGTTATTTCGTTGTACCCATTCCCTTTTTTGTATATTATTGAAATGTAGTTAGGGGGCGCCGAAAAAATTTCGCCCAGGGCGCCGGTAGTGCTAAAACCGGCACTGATTGTAGAGCTAAATTAACACTTTGAAAGCTATTAATTGTGGCGCAGTTAACGTCTGTACACAATGGTTATAGGTTCAAAAATTAAAGAGTAAATTACTCAGCAGGATAGACAAAGGGAACCTGGGAGCATAGTGTTAAGATACTCCGATCCCATTAAGACTCTTCCGTGTCATATTCCGTCCAGACTTTTTCGCAGAAATCTGGAAGCCTTATGTGTTGAGTGGCGGAGAGATGAAAAAGTATTAAATATTTCAATTCCTCGAATGGGAATTGAACCCACTATTAATGAGTTAATATTAAAATAGTTTTAAATTTTCCTATGAAACATCAGCTAGTAATTACAAGATGACCTCATGTCCCTGTAGGAAATGGTACGTGAGGTAAGCTCAAACATTATCTCTATATTAGAACTTCAGACATTTTATATTTTTATAAAGTATATTATTTTATATCGTTAATTATTATGAAGAAGGAACCTGAAAGAAACGTAAATATCTATTTCTAACAATTAAAGTTTTTACAAAATCTAAGTACTCAAACGTCTTTCAATAACTATTATATTTAATATTATTATTATAATAAAAATCGTTAACTACATATTAAATTACTAATTTAATACTAAAATAAATTATAAGAAAATATATTTTAATAAGCTGGTGAAGTCTAAAGCTAGCACAGCCGCGCTATACAACGCCATTATAAGAAAATGACGCACACAGTTCAGCCTATTTTCCTCGCGATTGTCTCGCTTTTGCTTTGAAATGAAGTGATAAATGATTGTGAGAGAATAATTTTTCATTGAAAAATATTTATTATACAACTTAATATAGTATTAATCACTTATCTCATCATCGCTGTGTTTCTAAGTTCAAATACCTCTTATTTATTAGATAGAAGCAGTCGTGCCAGTCGTATGATTGTAAACGCGACAGGTTGTGGGTTCGATTCCCGCTCGAGGAAATAAAATATGTATAGCGCCCCGCCACTCAATACACAATGACTCCAGAAATCGGCGGAAAATTAAATATGAAAATGTCTTAATGATAACGTAGTATCTTTGTACTAGGTTCCCAGGTTCCCTCTGTCTACACTGTTATGTGCAGGAGTCAGCGAGAAGCTAAAAAGCTTTCTTCGGGTTTGGGTCTTTTGGTTTATGCCTTTGAGATTATGAGATTGACCTACAAAGTACAAATTAGTTGCATATTATGCATAAATCTATATATATAAAATCGAAAGGTCACTCACTCATCACGAAATCTCAGAAACTACAAGTGCTAGGAATCTCAAATTTTGCATAGGAGTTATTTATAGGACGTAGGTGCTCGCTAAGACGGGAATATGCAATATTCGACTTCTAAGGGGTTGTTTTTGGGGTCGAAAGTTTGTATGAAACTTCGTTACTACAAATGCTTGGAGTCTCAAAATTTGCATTGACGTCACTAGGACGTAGTCATGGAGACAGAAATTAATAATAACATACTTCACGCGGGTGTAACCGCGAGCGGGCCGCTAGTATTTAATATTTTTACTATTTTAAAGTTAAACCTTCTACGAACTTACTATCAGTCATTTTTCTAGTATATCTCGTCTCACAGTATTTTTATAACAAAATAACTTAAAGCCTTAAAAAATAATATATACATTTCGATGTTCAATGAACTTGCAGCATGACGAAATGCATTTGGTACTCCACAAACACCATGTGTCGCGACCTCGTTGGCTTCCATCGAGAATGTAGAAAGTAGGCCGGCATTAGCTCATTGTTGAAATTTTCTATGTACAAGCGTTAATCGCCGTGATAAAGTTACGCTCACGTCGCCTTCCGTGTTTGATAACATTAGTTATGGTGTTTCTCGGTAGTATGTACTTAGCGACTTAATACATTATATCTGTGTTCTAGTACCTACTTAGATAATATCAGCTTTAAAGTTTAAGTTGATATTTAGATCTTTTTAAAAATTAAAAATGATATAACTAATACAGAGGTCGTAGTGGCGCAGTGGCACAAACGTGTGACTGTAAACGCTATGCTTGTGGATTCGATTCCCACTCAGGGAAAATTATTGATTAATATTTTCGTTTCTTTGCTCCGGTAATAAGGCAAAGCGCGGCGGTGTGTTCCCTCACACGAGGAACGGAGTGTCTTAACACTAGGTTCTCTCTGCCTACCTCTCTGCTATACATTTCCAATTACCCAATACATTATCTCATTCAGTCTAATTTACTTAAAGGTAAATTTAAATGGAATCACAATTTACTAAGAATCACAATAGATTGTAAATAAAACATTGACAATAACCAATATGTATTTTACTATCAAATTGAATAACGTATTGCTGCCCATATGCAGGCTGTGCTGTGAGGTCGATACGACCTCAATTTTCGTGTGCGCTGACCCGGCTACGTATTAATACCACATCCATTATACCGAGATGTGTGCAGCTTAAGTGCAACAGTTTTCAATTTATATTCTAATACTTTGATATCGTCGTCCCGTAATTGGAATTTGTTTGAAGATTGTGGATTTAAACTCCACCCAATAGTTTTTTTCTCTACATGGCGCAGTGGCGTGAATGCGTGACTGTAAACGCGACGGCTGCAGGTTTGATTCCACTCGATCTCTCATTTCCTCGCTTTGGTAACCAGGTCGCCACTTCACGCACATTCACACATCTTTACACTAGGTTACTGTGACTGCAACGCGACGGTTATGGGTTTAATTCCACACCCAAGGGAATTAATTATTATTTTCACATCTTCGCTCTGGCACTAAAGCATAGAGTTGACTCAACGAAAAGAAAAGACTCAACTCGCAATGTTTCGCAAAATCCCGGAGGAAAGCGTTGAACGCACTGAAAGATTCAAACCACAACCGTCGCGTTACAGTCATAGCCCCTGTGCTTTTGCGTCTCGAGGGCTTCTAATCTAATCTTAAAACATGTTGGTAGATTTAAAATAGATTACAGTTTAAAAGTATTATAAGTGTATATAATTGTTGAAATTAATTATATTAAAAGAACCGTGGCCTAATTTAATTTATCTATGATCACAGATCACAATTATATGACCGAAACATCAGAATCTTTAAATTAAATGCAATATTTCCGAAAAAGTACGTTTAGAATGTTTTTATTTATTAAATATCCATAGAGTAACATTGGTGATTACATAATTTATGATAAGTATATATTTATTTGTATATATTATAAATAATAGTAAAAAATGCATTTTTAGGTAAAGTAAATTTATTTATCGTATTCTCACTGTTGTACGTACATACAATATTCATACAAATCATAAAAAGAATGGTGTTATTTTTGTATGAGAATCCGAATGTCAAGAGAAAGCGTTTTAATTTATAATTTTACGTCGCTGGCATAGTCTATGGATTTAGTTCACTAATGGCGTGTCTTCCTGCACCACACGTTATAACGTCAAAATGGCAAAGAAAAAAGGCGATGATAAAGTGAACCAAACTCCTCAAAGTGATAATGAGGAGCAAAATTTTGACGAGGAACCTAATTTCGAAGATCCGGAAGGATTCGTTGATGATATTACTGATGAGGGTAGGTAAATTAGCATGCTGAAGTTGGCCCGGCCATATGCGTCACCTTCAAAAATATGTGCATTTTTCCAGTGTTTTCATAATTACAAGCTTAAAGTGAATAAAAAGTGTTATTACTCAATATTGTTTTAAATAATTACCATTTTGTGTTATTGTGAAAACGTAAGCTCGTCTCTTGAATTGTAGAAATTCATAACCTCACTTTGACGTTGCAGAACTGTTGGCAGACCTCTTAGAGCAGAAACCTAAGGAATCCGATGGTTACGAAAATGTGATCATCGTGGATGGATGCCCGCAGGTCGGGCCGGAACGCTTAGAGAAGCTCCAGAGTGTAATAAACAAAATCTTTAGTAAATTTGGAAAGATTGTGAACGAATATTATCCAACCAATGAGAACGGAGTCACAACTGGCTTCATTTACTTGGAATATAGTAATCCACAGAATGCTGCTGAGGCTGTACAAGCCACTAACAATTGTAAATTAGATAAACAGCATACGTTTTTAGTAAACCTGTTCACAGACTTCAAAAAGTAAGTAAATAAATGTTACTTATTATATTTATATGTAACGATTACGATTAATTTATTTATACAAAATAAGAAAATCACAGATTTATTAATCTTTAATAAATGTAATACTTACTAAGTAACAGCCAACAATATATGTAGTTTAAGAATTTATTATCATTCAAAAAGATACATCATCAAATATTTCACAATTATGATTAATAACTTTGAATACTTTTAGGTATTCAGATATCCCCAAAGAATGGGAGCCTCCAGCACCTCAACCTTTCAAGGTGCAATCAGATCTTCAATGGTATCTCATGGATCCTGATGCATATGATCAGTTCCTGGTAGGAATTGGTACTGGTGTGGCACTGCAAGTATGGCAGAATACTTTGCCAGAGCCTATCACATTGCAAGAGAGACCTGTAAGTAATTTTTTGATTTATCAATAAGTAAATCTTGATAAATTTTATATTTTCATGATAAAATTTTAAGTTAGGAATAATACTTATTTTAGAATTCTCTTAATTTGTCATGGCTGTCTTCTGTCACTTGAAATAACAAAACATGGATTGTACTATGTATTTGTTCAGTATGAGAGTTGCATAAAGCTGCTAAATACAAGTTATATATCACACTAACAAGGTCTAGCAGGGTGGATAGAGAGTACTTATTATTAAGACAATCTTTAACACATTTTCTGTAGAATTTTTGAGGCACTGTTTTAAGTGGCACTACCACCTATTAGAATAGATATTTCTGCTTAATATTATTTTTTATAGTGCATGGTTGGCTTATTACAGAAACCAGTTTGTTTTTTAATAACTTGATTGCATACTTTCATAAATGTCATTCAACTATGTCTTATCTTCAATTTAATTTGCTATTATATTATTTTGATTATTAATTATCAACATGATTATTAATAATTTTATATCTAAATAGCATAGTTATAGAAAATGTAACAATAAAAAAATATATAAATATATATTGAAAAAAAATCACCTTCACACTATCATAGTATCCCACACACAGCAAGATAGAATGAACTTAGTGTTAAGTCACTCCGTTCCCTATTTTCCACCGAATTATGAGGGCATTGTATGTTTGTATGTTGCATATTTTACCAAAATTCTTTTAACATTTTTGTTTTATTTGAATTGTTTCATAAAAAAATCTATCAATTTACAAATTTCACAAGTATTTTGTTTGACACAATTGCTACAAAATAAATATTGTATTGAATTGACTAAAACTTTAGTTTTCAATGTATAAAATCTTTAAAATGATGATGCAATTAAAACACAAAAGCAATTCAGATACGTAAATAAAATTAATGATTGTGTGGGTCAAGCTGCATAAGCGGGTTTACATTTTGCAATATCTGTGCTCTTTCAGAATTGGACTGAAACTTATGCTGTGTGGTCTCCACTCGGCACATATTTGGCCACCTTCCACTGGAGGGGTGTTGCCTTATGGGCGGGACCTAAGTTCAGTCAGTTCCAGAAATTCTATCATCCTGAAGCTAGATTTATTTCTTTCTCGCCTTGTGAAAATTATATTGTCACATTTTCACCCAACAGCGATAGGGGTGATGATAAGAAACTTATTATTTGGGATATTAGGTAAGTTTAGTTTTATATTAAAATAACAGTACTAGTACATAATAATTCTAAGTTTTTTTTTATAATTGAATATGGTGCTATTAGGCTAAACCGATTCACTCTTGGGTCACCAAATTTGGGCCTGAACAATAATTTTACTTTTTACAACTTTATAAGCTATAAAAGTTGTGACATTTTTTATTTTATATATGAATATAATAATGCCCACCTTTGTTAAAATATTAACAAATTATCTCTAAACTGAAAAACCCATATCAAGTCTGAAATCTCAAATGAAAAACTAAAATTTACATAATGACTATCTTCTCAGAATTCAATTCACCACTACTATAAATATTTCTCACTCATAAAACACACATACACACATGTTGAATTATATTATGTTTTTCAACAGAACAGGCCAAGAAAAACGTAGTTTCCCTCCACCTGACGAGTATGTAACGTGGCCGATTTTCCGCTGGAGTAAGGACGACCGTTTCTTTGCAAGGCTCGGAGCTGACGTTCTCTCTGTATATGAGACGCCCAGCTTTGGTCTGCTGGATAAGAAGTCTATTAAGATACCTGGTATTAGGTGGGTTTGTTGTTTGTTTTGTTTGTTGGTGTTTTATTGAATTTGTTTTGAAAATGAAGCATAAATATGTTAAATTATATTGTTTTAGCTAAGACATTTTAAGTTATTTTTTTATTCAGTGTTCTGCAAATAATAATAATGTTTTTGGAATCCCTTTTACAATTCACACAGATGTGAATTAGCATATATGAGAAATAGAGCATTAGAACATTAATTTTCAAATATATATAAACCAAATAAAATTAAAAGTAAAAAAAATATTAATACTTTTTATTTTCACAGGGACTTCTGTTGGTCACCATCCGACAACGTCCTAGCGTATTGGGTAGCAGAAGACAAAGATGTACCAGCCCGAGTAACATTATTAGAAATACCGAATCGTACAGAAACACGCTCCAAAAACTTGTTTTCAGTCGCTGACTGTAAAATACACTGGCAGAAAAGCGGAGACTACTTATGCGTGAAAGTAGACCGCTATTCTAAAGTCAAGAAAGACAAAAATGAGATCAAATACTCTGGAATGTATTACAACTTTGAAATATTCCACATGAGGGAGAAAGAAATTCCAGTAGATTCTGTGGAAATAAAGGAACCTATACAGGCATTCGCTTGGGAGCCTATAGGTTCCAAATTTGGCATTATACATGGTGATGCTGCGAATATATGTATTAGTTTCTACCAAGTGAATACTGGACAAGCTCCCACGTTATTGAAGAAATTTGATAGGACTTTCAACCATTTGTTCTGGTCACCTACGGGACAGTTTATAGTGTTGGCCAATTTTGGTTTGACCGGTGGAGCGTTGGCCTTTGTTGATACTAATGATTTCACTATTATGAACATTTCTGATCACTATCAGGTATTTTTATTTTTTTTTTATTTTGGAAAAAAAAACAAAAACAACTTTTTTAATTGCGTTTAGAATGGGTTCTGAGTTTACGGTCAGATAAATTGCAACTTTGATATAAAAAAACTGTCCTGTTTGCTTATTTTTTATATATATTGGAATGGATTTTGAGCTTAGTTAAATAGATCGTGTAATCTGTACAAATATAAAATCGTGTTTAACATATCATGGATTTATAAATGAAGAGAACACATTTAGAAAAAATATATAAAAGTAATAATTTATAATTTGCTTAAATAGTTATGTGTAAAAAAATAAGTAATCTAATATTTCTTTATATTACAGATGTCAGGCATTGAATGGGATCCAACTGGTCGCTATGTGGTAACCGGTGTCTCCTCGCTCAAGTGTAAAATGGACTGTGGATACTATTTGTGGTCATTCCAAGGCAAGATCTTGAGAAGGTAAATGTTGCCAGTTTATTATGTGTTTATATTTTTTTATATAATTTAATTTTAATGAAAAAGTTATATGATATTGATATTATGGTAATGAAAATATAGATTAAAACTTAAAAATTATAGAATTTTAGTAATTATTCAAGTTTATATATTTTCTGTGGTTGCCAACTCGCATGACATCACATACATGCACCCTGATATAATATGGAGACTTTAGTGTCTTGGCATTTAAGAAATGAAATAAGTAATAAGTCTGGATGTAAACTTGATTTAATCATTATTTTCATATCCTCTTTCTGACAACAAGATAAAGCGCGCCCTTGAGTTCCCCAAATTTTGAGACATTGCTTGTTCCAGTTAACACGCAATGTCTCAAAATTTGGGGGTACTGAGTGTCTTAGCATAATACTCTGTCATAAGCAGACACAGCGCTAATCTAAAAAAACTTTAAGTACTTCGTTAAAATTTACATTATACATGTCATTGAAATACTATATTAACAAATTATTTAATCCA